>VDFB02057589.1:0-31286 GCA_007258455.2 Sequoia sempervirens
ATCACATGTTAATCCTATTCTATTATCCAAAATCATAAGCATACATCAGCCATGCGGGAGGTCAAAAAGGTAATTAATGAAGTTGTCAAGCTAAAGGAATATGGAATTCATTGCTACAGGATACCACCCGAAAAGTCTTTAATCAATAGGTTTAAATAACTATTAATAACAAAAGTAAGAGTATCAAAAGTTCAAACTATGAGCATATGTAAGGCTCATCATTTTGCCCCCTACTTATCATAATGTTGGTCCTCCAACATTGACTTTCCTTGTTATTTCCCTAAAATTTGTTGGAGAAGCATGACCCTACAGTGAAGTTCCAAACTTGTAGCAAAAACCTCTGGTAAACTCCCATCTTTCAAATCTGTGGTTTTCTATTTCTTCATTGATTTCCTCGGCTTGGTAGGGATAGAGCGGCCATATTAAAACTGGGGGTTGGAAAGTCAGTGGCATCCATAATTCAAATCTGCTTTGCAAACCCATTTGCATGTACCTTTCTGTTCTCCTGAGTGCTACTGTGAAGTTCAAAGGGCTGTGAGGCTCTGTCTTTCTTAGACCAACCATCAATTTCTCCCACCTTGCCTCAATCCTAGAAGAGGCAAGTTTCCAAAATATATATTTCTGCTCTTTGAACTCATTGTATACCTGTTGTCTAATGTAAAAAAAAATATCTCTTTCCTGAGGGTAATTCGATCCATAAGTAACTGTAAGCCAGGTTCTAAAAATTGTGCATGGATATGAACTCTCAGCTCTTAGAAGAATAGGTTCATTTCTTTCTACTTCTTCATATGTTTCCAATTGTCTCCCATAATTGACCTCATTTGTAGCCCAAGACATAAGTGCCCTTAGATGGATACCACCTATATAAAGGAGTGGGTTCCATTCAGTTTCTGTAGGAATTAAATAAACATGTAAATAAAGTTCACACATGGAGTTTTTCAACCAATTAGGGGCCACTTCATAGGCATCATAGAATTCCTTGGCGGTTTCAATATCAGGATCCAATTTCTGGAGATCCTCATTAGTTTGAACCAAAGAAACTGTTCTTTGAGGCACATTGCATATACTTTGGGTGGCGGCCTACACTCCATTATTTTTCCAGTTATTTCCATCATTTCATTCATTTTCTTCTGCATATCTTGAATTTCTTGCTTTTTCCTTTCAATTTCCCTTTGTAGCTTTTTCTTTTCTTCATCCCATAAACTTTGCTGGACTTCAGTTTTGGCGAGATGGCGAAAACATAAAGTCTGGAATGACACAAGCTTCCAATTAACTTTTAGAAATTCCAAAAATGCAATCAGTAGAGTCCTTTTGTACACAACTAAATTTGTGCAAACTTCAGTGGGCAATAGATTATCATAGGGCATTTCATGCGGTTCAAGCACACCTTCTTCTTACTGGAGGACAAAATCCTCTTGCTGCAGGATGAAGCCCTATTGCTGCATGGGAGAAGATTGTTCTTCCTCAGAAATTTTCTCAGCCGCACAAGCTAAGTTGTCTAGACTCGGCATTTTCCCCTTATCAACATTACTGGGTTGTGTTGCCTCAGGAACAATAGAGGAGCTTTGTGGAACATTTACAAACATACCCAGGGAGTTATCATGACCTAATTCATCAAAGTCCTCCAATATTATGACAGTTTCTGTTTGCATGGAGGTTGTAACAAGCTTAACTCTATTTTCTCAATGAACTCCTTCTTGGTAGTTTTTCATAAGGAGCAGCAGCAAAGGATGCTTCCTTAGCAGTCCTCTTCCTAACTAGTCTTGAAGATCCAGACTCGGCAGGAGAAGAAGGTATTGAAATTGGAGTATTAATGGGTATTGTTGCAGGAGAAACAGAGACAGGGGAAGACTCCGCAGGAGAGGATGAGGCAAAAAGTTTTTGTCTTTGAGTATGTGGGTCCGACTCATGAGTCTGCCCTACCCCAGATGACTCACCTACAATTGTCTTTCCTTTTTCTCTCCTAGCGGCAGACCTTGTTTGCACACCGGTAGAGGACATTGGTAGAGAAGCCGCAGGAGAGGGCACTGTAGGAGCAGCATATTCTTGCTCTATTTCTGTACTTGTGGACTCAATTCTCATTTTTTTTCTTCTAGGCTGCACAGGTGGTGCCCTAGGGGGTTCAAGCGGTTGAAGACTTTTTCGGGCAACAAACTCATTCCATAAAAGAGGTGAAACATCCCTTAAAGACCACTCAGTCAAAATTTTTATTAGGGCATGATGTGTGACAAAGTTTTCTTTACCCTTTTGGGTTTCGTGTGCACTATTTTGCAAAAGGTTTATCAAGAAATTCAGAATATTCACTGCTAGTCCATGTCTCATATGACTTAACAATTTGAAATGATATGAATGTAGGTAAGAGAAGCGCCCTTCACAAGTTAAATACCTAATAATAAAGATGGCATACTGAGAGTATGGATAAGGCAAAGACATTCTTTTGCACCCTTGCTTTGAAATTTCCAAAGGCCCATCAGTTGGTAGGGTAAACTTTGCCCTAGCAGAGATAGCATCCCTTCCAACAGGAAAATTTTCACCAACTGCCAGTAATCTAGTAACTTCTGCAATTCTTTCCTCTGTCGCAGCCACTGGCAAGCCCCATACCATAGCCCCATTTTCTAAAAATATTCTTAAGAATTCACCTGCAGCCTCTTCATCAAAAGAATCAATTCTCAAGAAATAATTTAACCATCCACAATTGGCGAATGCTTGCACTAATTGAGGATCATGTATCAATAGTTCATGAGCCACAGGCTCGTGCCTCACTAGTTGACCACCCATGATCAAAAATCCTTAAAACAAAAACTCAAACTAATGCTGAAAGTTTGAAAAAGACTCTTCTTCCTTACTGCACTTCCTTTTCCTTACCAAGAATAACAACTAGATATTTTCCTAAAATAATTCTAATAACTACTTAAACTAAGTAGTTAGCTTGTTCATAAGATATGGCTTCACAATCGTACTTTTAGAAAGTACAAGAACATAACTATTTTGGCAAACGTAAATTTGGCACAGGAAAATTTCAAATTAGAATACCCCCGCCCCCTACTTAGCATTTGACATGTGTCCTCACATGTGTAGGGTGATAGGTTTAAAGCGTGCAATAACGACTAACATATACATTACAATAAATGAATAAACAGAAAGAATAAATTATGCGATAATGAAAAGATTTCGCGTACCTTGAAGTCAATTCTCAAGCATGCCGCAAAGGACAATAGTGTATCATGAAATGATAGCTGGGAGATTTAATGCATGAATGAGGCGGAGTGTAATATGGATGACGTGGCCGATAAAGTAATGAATGATGTGATAGATGAAAAGAAATGGAGAAAAGTGGTTTTCTTTAAAGAAAACTTTATTATGGCGGTCGACGCAATACTTTAAAGAGAAGCTGCAGGAAAAAGGCCTAGGCCTTTTGCTGCAGGAAGACCAGTCGAATTAAACTTTTTCAGGAACTCTTCCTTTGAGGTCGGCTTATGATATAACTGTAGTCGGTGTCCATTAACTAGCAATTTGAAACGTATTGGATCAATTGTGGCCAACTGTATTGAACCATTGTCAAACACATTCTCAACTTCATAGGGACCGAGCCAGCGGGTGGTGAGCTTACCTTGGTTTTCTTGATATCTGGAATCATATAGCAAAGCCCAATCACCAGCAGAGAATTGCTTAGTTTTGATGTGTTGATCGTGCCATTTCTTCCTTTGCTATTGGACAGCTTCTGTATGCTGCAAAGCAGCTTTTCTCATCTCGTCCAAAGCATTCAGCTGTAGGAGACGTTCCTTCTGTGCTTCAGAAATGTCTATATTGAGTTCTAGAGTTGTCCTCAAACTTTTATGCTCAAATTCAATGGGCAACATGGTTGTTTTCCCATAAAGCAGTTCAAAAGGTGTAAACCCAGTTGTTGTCTTCCATGCAATTTTGTAGGCCCAGACTGCTTTAGGAAGCCTACTACTCCAATCTTTCCTATGGAGCTATACTATCTTTGTTAGGATCACCTCAATTTCCCTATTTGTAACCTCCACCTGACCATTGGCTTGAGGGTGATAGGGGTTGGACCTCCTATGCTTAATCTTATAGTCATTCATTAGTGCAGTGATCAAATTGGATGTGAACTAAGCTCCCTGATCAGTTACAAGCTCTCTGGGAACTCCAAATCTAGTGAAAATTTTCTCATACAGAAATTCAGCAACCTTGTTATCCGCAGTATGAGTCATTGCCTTTACTTCAACCCACTTTGTTACATAATCCGTGCAAACGGGAATGTATGACTACCATTTGATGGTGGATCAATTGGTCAACAAAATCCATTCCCCATTTATCAAAGGGGTGACTATTACTTGTGGATCTGATGGCATTTCATCGACCTGATTGGTCTTCCCATACGTTGGCATCTGTCACATCTCCTTGTATAAGCTACAACATCCTTGTGTAATGTTTTCCAATAATATCTGTTGTAGAATCTTCATTGATGTTCTCTTGGCAGCAAAATGTCCCCACATGGTTCATCGGCAGCCATGTACAAGATATCATAAGTTTCATCTTCTCTTACACATACTGTACATAGCAATTAGGTCCATGGAGTGTCACGGTAATGGAAACTTAATTTGTTCATCGGAAACTATCATCAATAAGTTCTTGTTCAATAGGTCTGAGTTGTTTTGGAAGCCTTGATAAAAATCAGCCACAACATTAGCTCTTCCTGGTTTATCAATTATTGTAATGTCAAATTCTTGCAACAACAGGAGCCATCTTGCCAACCTACCAGAGATGGCAGGCTTGTTCATCAAATACCTGATTGCTGCATGGTCGGTGTGGACAAATATCTGATAACCTGTGACATAATGCCTAAATTTATTCAAAGCATACACTACTGCTAGCAACTCAGCACTACGTAATAGTGTAGTTTTAGCTCAAGACCCAACCAGAAGGCTTTTCTTTGATAAAATAAATAGCATGCTCAATTGAATCTTCTTTTTGGCCTAAGACTGCCCCTATGGAAAAATCAGAAGCATCTGTATATATGTGAAAAGGCAGAGTCCATTTTGGACCTTGAAGAACAAAGGGCTTTAGTAAGCCAAGTCTTTGGAGAGGATTTTCATGAGCCTCTATCAATCGAATCTGAATCCTTAGTTAATAAGGCATATGAGTGGACTAGCAATTTTGCTAAAATCTTTATAAACTTTCTATAATGCCACTGCATGACAAGGCTTCGACATCATACATTTTGTAGGTGTTTGTAAATTCATAACTTTAATTTTAGTAGAGTCAACTGAATTCCATCCTTGGAAGATGATGGCCTAGAGCGATACCTTCTTGCATCATCATAAGCACTTTTCCTTGTTGGAAAAATTCTCTCTACACCTTTCAATACTTTTTCTAATTCACGATTAGCTTCTTCAAATCTTAACCCCATAGGTAGTGAGGTCATCCATATAAATTTACATATATTCATGAGATATATCAACAAAAATACTAATTCTTGCTCGGAATGTTGTTGGCGCGTGCATAGACCAAAAGGCAAAGGTGAGAGTAAGCAAATTTTCCCCATGGATAGGTAAAAGTGGTCTTATCTTGATCTTTAGGGGCAATTTTTATCTGATTGTATCCACTATAGCCATCTAAGAAGGAGAAATAGCTTTTACCAGACAATGAATCTAGCACTTGGTCTACAAACAGCAGTGGAAAGTGATCTTTTTTAGTAGTAGTGTTTAACTCTCTATAATCTACACAGACTCTCCATTTTCCACCTTTCTTAGGGACAATAACTAATGGAGAGACCCACTGATTGTTAGAGATTGGGTAGATAAAACCAGCATCAAGCAACTTTTGAAATTCATTCTTAACTATTTCTCTGAGTGCTGGATTTATTCTTCTTTGAGGCTGCCGAATTGGTAAGCAGTCTTCTTTGATATAGATCCTATGAGTACAAATTTGAGGATCTATCCCTTTCATATCCCCATATTCCCATGCAAAAGCTTTATGTTGATCATGCAGTACTTTAAGTAAGACAGCCTGTTGAGATTGTGACAACTTGCTATTGATATTCAAACAGCGACCTAGAGACAATTCTATCTACTTAGTGAGATCACTCATAGAATCTACAGGTGATGTATGTACCTCTTGTGGAAGCAGGTTATGAAAAAATTAAGGAAATTTAGGTAGTAAACTCTCATAATTTAGTTGCTGCAGGAAACATTGTAGATGACTACTATTTAGATCAGATGAACTACCCGTATCAGAATTAGACTGCAGAATTTGAAAAAGTAAGGCATCCTCATTCTGAAGTGGTGAGAATGGATCGGTTCAAAGCATCATTAATTGAACCAATGAATTGGCTTTTTCAATTTCTTCCCCCACATCTGGCCAAACAGGTTGGGACAATTCTGGCTTAGGTCTAGCAGGCAGATACAAAGCCAATTTTTTTGTGGACTATCCATCAGAAATAGTCATGTCTTCATAAAGACATCCTATAAAGGCATCAACAATTTCTAACCATGGTCTACCTAGGATAACAGGGTATCCTCCTAAAGTTTCCTTGGTAGATAATATTGTAAAATCAGCTGGGTACTCCCAAGATTTGAGAGTAACAATTACGTCTTCCACCATTCCATCAAGTGTGACTGGGGAGCTATCAACAAGCTATAGGACTGTAGGGGTAGACCTAATGCTTAGGATGTTCAAGTAGTCCATAGTATGCTTGGTCATGACATTGATGGCAACACCAAGGTCAATCAACACATTTTTTACAATTTGGCCATTTATATGTATTTGCACTACAGGACTTCCAGGGTCAGTGTACTTTGGAATGACTACATTTCCCAACATTATATCAGCCAATTTCCCTAAAATATGAATTGTTTGGGGATCTTTTTTCTTCCATCCAGGCTTCTTCAAATAGGCCTCTTTAACAGCTTTTCCATAAATTGGAACATCTTTAATGGCCTGAAATAAAAGAATTTGAATTTTTACATTCTTTAGCTGATCTAGAATGTCAAAAGTGGGTTCTTCCAGGGATTTAGATGCGGTACTTTGTAACCTCTTAGGAAAAGGTGGTTTGTTTTGACTTTGCAAAATAGGCTCATAAAACCGTATGGAGTTATAAGAGCATATGCTTTCGATGGGATCAACAGTACGAGTAAAGTTCTTTAGAAGAATCTGGTATCTCAGTAATTAGAGGCAATTGTGGAGTAGGAAGAGTGGTTCCAGACCTCAAATGGATATCATTAATGTTTAAGGCATAAGCTGGATATTGGTTGGCTTCAACAAAATACATGGGTTATTGTGGTTGCTGCTGTTGCTTATTATTGGGATTTGGCAACGGCTGAGCAGGCATAGGCGTTTGTTTTGGAGGGCCAGTATTTGTGGCAGTTGCTGCAGGAGGTGGCATGAGGGCTTGAGGTTGTGGTTGTGGAAGTTGCAGGAACCCAGGGGATTGGTTCTGCCATTGCCGAGAACCTCTCCATTGAGGATTCTACTGCCAATTACCTTGGGGTGGGGTCCATTGTCCTTGTGGCTGCTGCCAACCTCCTTGAGGAGATTTCCATTGAGGGGTCTGATAGTTAGGCCAAGGTGGTGGTGGTCCATATGTAGGTTGCCATTGGTTATTATAGCTAGAATAAGGATTACCAAAAGTCAAAGGGTCTTGAGGCATACCTTGTCTTTGAGCCCATGGTCTCCTTTGTGCAACGAAGAACATGATCATCATCACCTTCTATTGTGGTTTAAAGTCCCGATTGAGCAATTGCTTTGCTTCCAAATTAGCCACCATCTTGCATCTGCAATCACATTTCTTCTATCTGCAATGTGGACAGAACTTGGCCAAGATTGCTTCAGCTTCCTCATGTTTCTTCCGAGCTTGCATAGTGTCCAGTTGTGTAGCCATATTGTTAATGATATCCTACTTGAAATTAGACAACAAATTTGTTATGTCCATCCGTGAAACTCCGCTTGAAGAAGACTTTCTCACTGTAGCTTGATGACCTCTACCCTTCTTCACATTTGCTTGGGAATAATTGAGATATATCTTCACGAGATCATCCCAAGTTCTTGAGTGATATCACCGCCTCCCATCAGGTCCAAGGCGTCTATGCAGGTATCATTGATTCCCCTTAGAAAAAGTAATTTCTAAGATTCTTCATTAAGAGTATGGTCTGAAATATTTTTCAGAGAAAATAGGAATCTTGATATATAATCCTCTAGACTTTCATCTTCCTTCTGTTGAATTCAAAATATGTCATCACCTTTACTGCCACTTTTATAGTATTCCTTGTATTTCTCAAGAAATTTTGTTTGCATGGCTGCCCAATTATCTACAACACCCCTTCCCAAACTCATGAACCATCTGAGAGCTCCCTCCTTCAAGGTAGCAGGAAACAATTTCAGTTTATGAGCATCAGAAGTGTAGTCATAACTATGATAGAGGATATCAAACTCGAACAAGAAGGTCTCTGGGTCTTATGTGACTAAGCCATAGAACTTGGGAAGCAAAGAAGAAGAAATATTCTTAAGGTTGTCATTGTTTTGTTGAGGAATAATGGGGAATTCAAAAGTAGGAGGTCAATTCGGTGGATTACGTGCCATGTTCACCTAACCAAGTATAGGAGCAAATGGATTTTCTTCAGGTTCTTCGTCAAATGGGCCGAATAGTAAATTAGCACACAAATCTTTAGCAAATGGGTTAGTATCTAAGTCTCTTTCGTCCTTAAATAGGCTATAAGCTGGTTCAGTTTTCTTAGCAATGAATGGCAGGTTGGGGAGAAATCTTCCATGAGCATCTCTCCTATGCATGCAATGAAAATAAATGGTATTTTAAAATATTTTGAAAAACTCACTAAACTACTACTAAAGATGACTATAGCAGGTTCTTAGATTGACACCATCCCCGACAACGGCACCAAAAATGGTCATGCCCACAAAAGGATATAAAAGTCATAGCAGAACTAAACCTGGGGATTGGACATTCCAATAGGTGACTAACTTCTTCTCATGGTCGTTCATTTACTTGTCAAACCAGGGCATGTATACTTTAAATGGAGCAGCACAGTATGTGCACTAAGAACTAGTTTCCAGTCACCATCTATAGAAAACAAATGCTTACAAGAAGTGTATTGCAAAGATTTTTAACTTAGACACAACTTAGCTAAAACATAAATCATAGCAGCTATTATTAAAAGACAAACTGTGAACTGGCCTTATACTGCAGGAACAGACATAGGGATGTATATACAAGGCTGAGCTTGTGTTGAAATCTACAGAAATAGATTCTAACTAGTAATCAACATGAATTGAACAGTTAAATACAACAACTTGCTACATATTACTTACTAAGTGGGCCCCCTTAGCAAGCATCAACTAGATCACACAAGAAGTTGACTCAAAACTTCATCGCATTTTATTCATATTCAGAACCAGGATACATCGATTACTCTGTTTGAAAAATAAAAACTTAACACAAAACTCTATTGCTCATTTAACTTAATTTTGACACATACTATTTTCATCCTCGTTCACTCACGCAGGAGGAATGATTATTTAAATGAAAAAGACAACGAACTAACTAACAGAGGAAGTCGTGATCATAAATACATTTTGAATCCGCAGAATAGATATTCATAAATGAAAGTCTATTTGCTCGACACGACCCAGAGAAAATATAGCATTACACACTCCCTAAATCAAAGGACCGTTAAAGCTCCTTCCCAAAGATTCAGTCAAAGAGTTATTACTGGAACAACTTCTTCAACGGAGTTGAGATTCTTTGCGCTTGATCAACTTTTGCTCCCTCCAACAACCTACAATAAGTGACAGAGGCGAAGGAAAGCATACACAAGTAACCACGACATCCATTAATCACATGTTAATCCTATTCCATTATCCAAAATCATAAGCATACATTCGATATGGGCGGTCAAAAAGGTAATTAATAAAGTTGTCAAGCTAGGAATATGGAATTCATTGCTACAAGGATACCACGAAAAGGTCTTTAATCAATGGTTTAAACAACTATTAATAACAAAAAGTAAGAGTATCAAAGTTTCAAACTATGAGCATATTTAAGGCTCATCAATGCTTTGGAAAATGCTCTTGTGGTGATCTATAATGGTCTCTTGAAATTGCTACAATGCTTCATAAATTTGCTAGATCTTGTTAGGATGAAACTAGGTGAATTAACCCTTATTTATACTAAATCAAGAGATTAACCCCAAATTCAAACAATTCAAGGAGACACCAGATCTGGAGATAAAAATTATTAAATTCCCACCACAATTAAATTCAAAAAGTGGGTTCTCATTAAGGAATGACCATTCTCCATCTAGGGCAAATGGTTCCTAGCACTGTTTTCTGGGACCTCACCTTCATGGGATGAAAGATCACTAAAAACCCATGTAGAATCTACTGATAAAGGGGGGTCCTATAGAGGGAGGACCCATTTGAAACCTAGGGTGAATAGGTCCTAGCACCAATTTCTAAGACCTTGATTTTTCCAAATTAAATGTTATGCAATTTAAATTGTGGGTGTTGGGATAGATCTTTGGGAGGTGTCATAAATAAGGCTTAAATTTGAATTAAAGGGGCTAATTAACTCCAATTAACCATAATTAATTAAGAGGACCCTAGATAAGTGCGAAAGTGTGTTACAACACTTTACAACACTATAAATAGGGCACAAATTAGGTACATTTCATTGAAAGGGGCCCATTAGGCTTAATTAATTGAATAAACCTTAGAAAAGTGTGAAAGTGTGTTACAAATATTTTGCAAAGGAAAAATTAAGGTATGTTTCAAACAAATAAGGGCCCTAAAATTATATGAATGTGTACAATACATTACAACACTATTCTAAGACACCATTAAGTTAATTTAATTTCAATTATTCCCAAACCTAGTAAGGGAAAAATGATACTTTTCTGTTACTACATTTTTCCCCCACTTTAGTTAGAGGATGACCCCATGTCAAACTCACACTAAAGTAGATATTCAAGACACTTAAGTATGAAAAAATAACAAAGATACATAACCATACCCTATCAAAGGCCAATAAAGAAAAACAAAAAGGATCAAGCACAACCATCCCAATGCGATGTGAAACAGGGATGTTTTCCTATAACATATGCTGCTCACTCTAGGGTAGTGAAACCTTAGTGTTTCCATTATGTGAGTTATCCCAATGAAGTGGAAAATGAGATAAACATATTAGCCTCTCATACCATACCAAATTTATCCTCCTAATAACTTTGAAAAGGCACCACAATGTAATGATTTTTGTAAATTCTTTTGTAATGTAAAATTTTGTTAAAGGGGATTTTGCTTTGTTCATATAAAGGTCTTCTTCTTAGGGAGCATTGTGCCTAATGTCTCCAAGAGAGGACAAGTCAAAGGTGTCAGATCTTCACTCATGGGATGCCTCATTCATATCATGCCATGATGGTATATTGTACACTCTTGGACAACATCAAATCTAATGACACCACCAAGAAGAGGACACATCACAAGAAAAAATAAGAATCATGCTATGAAATTTTGTCAAAAGATGTCATCGATGTATGCCCCCACTTTAAAGGAGTGGCTACACCATCACTATTAGGAAATTCTTTAAACTAGCCAAAAAAATTTCCTAAGACATGAGAGCTTTCCTCATAAATCCCTATGACAAGTCATATGTTTCTGAAGTAAGCTACATCACGAAATAGGAAGGAAGGGTTTCCCCAAAAAATACATAAGGGATCTATGGATTTGGTGTTAGTATTTCTTTGCTACAATGTTGTCATGGAGCATGGAACTATCATCATTCCACAAAAAATCATAGAACTAGAATAATGACAAAAGAGAGTGAAAAAAAGAAAAATCCTTTTGGGTCAACATGGAAGAGACCTAAATGTCTTGACGACTTGTGTCATCCCCAAAAGGAAAACACAAGAAAAATGGAATTATTACGAAATATAGAAGAATGAAAGATACATATAGAGGAATGCACAAAAAGAGAGAGATATATCAATGAAACAACAGGGGGGATCACATTAGACACATCCAAAAAGAAGAAATGAAAAAGGAAAAGACTAGTAATGCACATGTAGGACAACCTAAATTGGCTCATCCACATCCTAATCTCGCTCAGTATAAATGGAAGGTGAACAACTAGCCAAAGGGACAAGAGAAAGTGCAAAACTAGGGGAAGCACTAGGTTCAATACTCATTTTAGGAGATATGAAATTTAAACTCATAGAAGAAGAAAAAAATGTATTCAACTTGTTGGCACTCTCAAATTTTGCAAATTTGAGATGCCCATTTCAAAAATTTTGCCTCTGCACTTTTATAAGTGCACTTGACAATCTGCCTAAATGACCTACTTTGGAGGGTCATAATTTGATTCCTATTGATTATCAAGCAAAACCCATTTGTAGGCCCACTCATGTGTTCTATGTGAGGATGCATGTCAATTTTTAGCTTTCCATAATGAGTTTTGTTAGAGTTTTGAAAAGTGAAGCTAGACGGTTTAGTCACTTTTATGTTGTTTGCAAACCTTCATTTCTACAAAGTAGCCTCTTGTTTGAGCTTGCATTTTGCAACCAGATGATTGTCAAGTCAAACCGATTGTTGCTCCCAATTCTCCATGCCTAGATGAGCTCACATGTATGGTTTCAAAGCATTATGATGAGATTTTCTATTTTTCATAGATCAAAACCAAATGCAATTTGTTCAGTTTTGTACCTGCATTTGCTGAAACCTTTAAGAAAGGTCAACTTTAAATGTCAATATCTTTTCATGGATGATGATTCAAGCCAAGCTCTCTTGTACATGTGTTTAATGCACCAAAATGAGCTAGTGTGTCCAGTGGCAGCTCTCTGGGAGTTGATTTGATATTTTTGCAACGACATGATTTCATCAGTTTTAATTGATTATGAACAAGTTGTAGAAAGTTCAACTAAGCAACTTTGAAAGTTATTAACTTTCACCTTGTGACTCCTTTTGTCGAGTCATCTTTTGCATTGCATTCTCTAGACTAATGTTTGCATGCTTGCAAGTTTTTATGGCTCCAGGAGGTCGTTTGACCAGTTTCCTAGGCTAATTCTAGAGCCAACTTGTCTAGTTTTCCTCATTTTCCAAAAGTGCCAGAAAGCAAGTTTTAATCACAACCAAGTTTGTGTTTTCACTTCAAGTGCATTCAAAATTTTTGATTACTTAGTTCAAGGAAAAAGTTGTTTGAAAATTATTATTTTTTTAGCTGGGCCCACATAGGGACCTGACATGCTTTGCACCATTGAGAAAATTGTTTGCCTGCAAGATTTAAAATGCAGAGTGAAATCCTGTTTTCAAATACCAAGCTTGAAGGTTATGTCATTAGTTGGATGATGACCATTGACACTACAAAAAGTATTTTGAGGTGTTTATCATAAGAGATATTTATGGAGTTTTGGTAATTGGGCATAATGATCTGGTTCAGTCTATAGGGTTGGTTATTTCAATGTGACAAATGTTTCAAGGATTTCTAAAATCAGTGAAATATTGCAATCCATGGGGAGCCCAACATATGCATGCAAATGATGAAGCATTGCAACTGACTGACTCGCTCACCAACTATGGCATGGATCTCTCTTTGCTCCTCTCTGATTAGTGGGAGGATTGAGGATTTGTTTAGGCTCAATAACATCCTCTTTTAGGGCAAGTTACCATAATTGATTACATCTCTATGTGGCTTAAATGAGACTAATTAAATATCATAATATTCATGGATATGTATATGGCCTCACTTGTTGTATATTAGTTTCACCATCATTCTGTGGAGGGCCAATGGTTGCCAATGTAATGAATAAAGAAGGTAATGAGGATTGAATGCAAGAATGGGCTGGATCAAGTTTGGTTCCAAGAGTACCCAGAAGCTTAAGATACAATGGTGGAAATTTAGGGAAAGATGGAGCAAGTCCAGGCAATGTGGAGATGAAACAAGTAAAACTTGCTCAACAAAGTCAAAGCATTTGATGCTCAAAATAGAGAATGCCTGGAGAAAAGCCAATGCACAAAATGAATTGTTGAAAAGACTCTGAAAAATTCCAAGCAAATGCCTTTGGCGCATGGAACAAGAGGAGCAATGGCAGGATGTGCACACATTGGCTTTGTTAAAAAGAACTTTTATACTTTTAAACAAATGCAGAGAAAGGGCACACACTCTACACAAGGATATGTTAAAAACGTTTTAGAAACTTTCCAGCAGATGCATTTAGGAAAGCCTGTGCCAAGCATAAAGGTATGTGCACCCATCAAAGCAATTAGAAATTCAAAATAAATTTAAACTCATGGAGTGTCATCAAGGCCACGCGCCAGAAGGAAGGGACCATTAGCCATAAAGTGAAATGCTCCATGTGCAGTGACATTCATTAAATGTATTTGTTGAATGGTCTTAGAAAACTTGAAGAAAATGCAACGGGAAGGTGTTAGCTCCAACGTTCCATCAAATACCCTAATTTATGTGAAACACCACACATAACAGTGAAAGTCTCCCAAAATGGAAACGTTGGAGCAATGTAAACACAAAATGTAGATGGTATGTGATTGAGGGGAACCCATGGTAATTATAGAGAGGAGTCCACACCAACATTACAAAGGGAATGAAATGAATGCCACAGGGGAACGAACCATCAATGGAGTTGTTGATGAATATTTAGTAACTTCAGAGCAAGATAGGCACGGGTTGCAAGGTTTAAAGCACTAGCACATTCACAATGGAGCTCGATTTCAGTTGAGAAGAGGCTCGATAGCCATGAATAGAGGAAGTTGCAGAGCAATCCAAGCAAGAGAAAGGCATATTGAGGATCATTAGGGAAAGTCAAAATCTAAAGTGAAATTAATGATGGAGATTGCAAGTTGAATCTAGCCAAATCATGGATGTCCCCCGCTAGATCGCAAGATTTAAGTGCTCACTTGTTAATCTCACGGGGCTAGCAAGAAGAAGCCAAGCATGGGCCTAGGGAGCTTGAAATGCATGGGTAAAGCCTCCTGAACAAATTAAATTGGTCCACATTTAAAAGAATGGCTTTTGAATGTGAGATGAATATTTAAACATGGAAAATGGATGAATTAAATATTGTTCGGTGATCTTAATGTTTAAAAGAGAAAAAACACTAAAATAATTCTTTCCCTGTGAGCTCGTGGATGCAAAATGTAGGCCCTCTAATTTTTTCGGGGTGAGCGAGAGAAAACGAAGTGAATGGTGGGCCTGAGAGGAGTTAAAAAGATAAACATTTAAAAGTATCAAAGTGTTTTCATATTGAAAATGAGCAATTTATTTAAAATGTAAAGTGAAATAAAGGACATGTGAAAAGAATTGTAATTTTTCAAATTTACAAGTCCAACATTTTAAAAATGAAGGAAGATGAAAGCATAGGAAAAGGGTCTTTTATTTCAGGGGAGATATAAAGTAATGTGTTTTACCTGAAGGGTAAATAAATATTTCAAATGAAATATTTAAGACTTGTGTAGCACGGGTAAATTTTTTACTTTCCTAGGTAAATGTTGGGGGCATGAGTAAAAGATTTAAAATATCATTGCCAATTAGAGACCCGGGTATGTGTAGAATCACCATGGAAAAAAACAAGCCCTTAAGTGGCAAAAAATTCAAAAAAATAGAGTTAGGAACTTGACGTAAAAATTTGAATAAGTTATCTATATTATTTCAAAATATATATGAATAGAATCTGTAGAAAATTGAATGTAGTTTCTAAACTACTAGGTTTTTATTTTTTAAATATTTGGTGAAAATTTGAAATTTCAATGTAGTAGTACTTAAATTTCAAGGGAAATAAGTAGGTGTTTGTTTTGACCAACCTAACCACAATAAAATGATAATATTTTTTATAATATTTTAGACATAAGTAGAGGGACTCATGTTAGGATGTGATCTTTGAATTTTTGTAATTTTTTTCCAAGTAAATAATTAAGTACAAAATTTTAAAAATATAAAAACTTCATTATGTGACCACCTTAACTTGGTCAAAACTTAGAAATCCATTTTTCTTTTTAATCCTATAGTATGTGAAGCATAGAATGTGATGCATGTTTTCGATTACAAAATGTGATACCATTTGAAAGCTATATAGATGTTTTCAATCAACCTATCAATAAGGACTTTAGTCATAATTCAAATAGAAAATAAATAATAATTATTTATTAAATTCAAAGTAAAGTATAATTTATATTGGTGGAAAGCTAAGAATCTCCTTTAAAAACTCTTTTCATTTCATCAATTTTGGGTAAAAAAGAAGTCGCCAGCCACATACCCTACAAATACACATCATATTGCCACTTTTTGGGCCATCATGATCTTGCACATACCCACCCATGTTATTAAAATAAAAATTGCATTATGCTGAGGGAGAAAATTAAAGGTGAAATGCAAAAGGTGAATAGTATTACATTTAAAATGTTTTGGTAAAGCACGTGAGGTAATGTGCACGAGAATAGTTTTGCTCGACTATAGTGCACGAAGGGAATGTTTTATGGAGGGAATAACTATTCACTATGTGGAATATTTTATTGGTTGGAAAGTGCAATTTTATTTTGTAGAAAATAAAGAGCAGAAATATAATTTTCATGGGAAAAGGATATTTCCAACAACAGGTGGATAAATGGAGAAATTTCATCACATGGAAAAATTTTCAGTTGCAAAACAACTCACTGCAAGGGAAAATTGAGAGGAAAAATTGGTTACGGAAGAGAGATGAGAGATTCTTTTCATTTTGTGAATCAACGGGAGAGATGATTCCAGATGTCTTCTTTAAATCTTCTTCTAGAGCCTTCCTTTCTTGTTTTTATTCTCTTCTTCTCTCATTGTTCTAATTCTGGGTTCTATATTTTGAAAGCTCTACAAGGTAGGCAAAAGCTCTGGGTAGATTGTAAAGCTAGGATGAAATATGACTGAGTCACTAATCTGAAAGTGTCTGTGTTTTGAATTGTGCTTCTATGATTATTTTATCTGATAATTCTCTCCATGGCTAAATTGTAATGCTCTTTTGGACTCAATAATAAAATTGTCCGAGTCTTTTCATGCACATTTGCTTCATTTTAGTTATATCTATTGTTTCCTTCTATTTTGTGAATGATTTAATTGCTTTAATTAAGCACAAGCTACATTTATTATTGTCTATTATTTAGGGGATAGTGTAATTGCTTCAACAAATGTGATAGGAGTGTTGTTTTTTAGGTGGATTTGTATGAAGAATTATCTAATAAAGTTTCAGTGGTCTAGTTGTCATAATGTGATAACATTTGAAAAGATCTTCAAAGCATGTTTAACACTGTAGGATGAAGGGTTGGTTATATGACTCCATAGCCCATTTCTTGGCACTGATCCATTATTATGCTTCTGATATTTTCAGTTTGGTCCTAATTCTTTAAATCATAAACCATTTTAATTTTGTGTTGTGAGTACTTGTATCTGCCATGTTCTCCATGCTAGTTTTTGAAATTCACTCAATGTCTTGCCAATGTTGAGTGATATTTTAGGTTTCTTAGCATAATTCTATGAGAGAATTATCTGTTAAGCAATATTATGTTAATTGTGTGTCTTAATCTTTAGGTATTGCTAAAGGGTCACCCCCTAGGTCTTACAGAGCTTGAAGTGTAGGGGAAAGGAGTGTTAATTCCATTTCATGTCAGTTGGCAAAATCCCCCATTGAATTTGATCATTAGAAAGTGGCTAGTCTATAGGATTCATTGGTCTAGTTCAATTTGAAGCACCAACAAAATGGCGACTCTGCTAGGGACAATTCTAAATTTCCAACTGCAGACTATTTAGAAATAGAGTCATATCATTTGCATTGAGTCATATTGTTTGTCATTATGAATTTGTTCAAATTTTGAAGGATTTCAAACCTAGAGAAAGAATTTGTTGCAGATAATCTAAAAATTTCAAGATCTATGGTGCTCTGCTAGTGGAAGGAACTAAGAACGAATATTACATGTGAAAGAGCTTCACATTGTTTGAAGATCAGTCCTCTAAGAAGAGAGGTAGTGACTATATCAGAAGAACCTATTGAAGATTTCAAGAAAAGTTCCAGATCTACGCTATTTCCAGTTAGGAAGAAAATTTCCAATAGCTGCAACATTTCCAGGTATTCTTCACCTTTGGTTTTCAAGAAACTCTTGTATGAAAACCATATTTGAACATTTTAGGAAAAAAATTGGTTCCCTTATTTATTGAAATTAAGCGCTACAATCAAGGGAGGTTGAATATTGTATTGAATAGTTGTAGAGGGAATAATTTTCATTTGCAAAATGCATGGTTGTTTTAATTCTCCCTCTACAAGTTGTAATATCATGCTTAGAACACAACCTTGTCCTCAAAGGAAGGTGTTCGATAATGAAAGATACAACCCTTTAGATTTTAGTAAAATACAAGGTTACCCACATTCTGTCCCAAGAAGAATTAATGAACATTTTCCTAAGCTTAGAGAGGATTTCAAATCTATTTGGAGCCCTCGTAACTGTGATTCCTTTCAAGAGGAGGATGTGGAATTAATTCTCTTGAATGAAAAGTACCCTAATGAAGATGATGACAATATTTTCAAAGGCTCACAAGACCAAGAATGTGATGGATATGAATTGAACATCTTGTTTGAAGAAAACATGTGTAATCAGCAGTACTGTAGTACACTTGGTTATGCCAATCTTTTTGAATGTATGTAGCATTGATGAGAGCTTTCATGATGAGATAAAGGAGCTTGCAAATTTGAAGAATGCTTTTGAGAGCATTGGTGTATCAGCTGCAAATAATAGAGTATGGAAGGATTGTCAATCAGAGCAGTCATGTGTGAGAAGTTTCCATGAGGAAACCATGAATCATTTTTAGTTTGACAATGAAGAATGCAGCCCTGGTGATTGTTGTATTAGTGTAAACAAAGAGAAGGATATTCATGTAGGAGATGTGTTAAATGAATCAATTGTACAAGCAGTTGATAATGATGAACAAGGAACCTCTATTTTGCTTAATGTTTTACCTTCTTCTATTTCTTTTGCCGCCCTTGAAGCCATTACTGAATGTTTGCATGAGTAACTTAGCATTTATATAGTTGTACATGAAAATGAAAATGTAGAGATAAACATTGGTACAACTAATGACAACTTTCATGATGAGTTTGCACATGAGGAAGGTGATTGTGTCTATCATATTGATGCATATGAGGACCTTTTTTATAGATTTGCAGTTCATAGTTCTTCTCATGAGCAGTATGTTTTAGATTTTCATGTTGAAACAACAAGAGATGATGTTGAGTTCAATACACCTTGCATTGGTGAATGTGTCTTTGACACTCACTATGATGAATTTGTTGCAAATGAAATTTTTGATTCACATGAAACTGTACTTGAAGTTTCCTTTTGTGGTAACATGTTGAATGTTGATGATATTGTCTATGAACATGAGGTCGAGAACATTGTTTGGGATGTTGGCATTTCTTCTCAATGCCATGATTTGAATGAAGATGAAGGTATTGTGGGTGTTGATAAACCTGATTTTTCATAATCTTGAAACACTTGGAAATGTGTTTGGGTTGTGTTGTTGGGATTAAGACAGGCTAACCAATGATGCATTTTAGTTGGAGGAGACACATATGCATGAGCAATCTTTGCTCAGCACACAAGAGGATTACATGTTGTTTTTTAGCTGTGATATCTCCTCTATGCATGATCATTATGAGAGGGTTAGTGAATGTGGTCTTGATCACTATCCTCTCATGTTGCCACTTGATACAAAAGCAAAGAATGATGAAGGTGGAAACGATGTGGCTTATTTGATTTGGTTTCCATGTGATGATAAAGCCAAACGGAGAGCAATTTTTCACTTGCACAAAAGTAGTCTAATAATTGTGTTTGCAAGAATGCGGTTGTTCATGTTGTTGTGGTTTGATAGAGGAAAGCATGAGTTAAGGGAGATCAACTCTTTTTACAGAATTGTGTTTGAAAAAGGTAAATGTTGACTTCCCTTTTCATTTGGTGTTCTGGGCTCACCAAATGAAGTTGAAAAAGGAAAATGAATAAAGGAGCAGTTTAAGGACACCTAATGGACTCAGAAATTGGTCTACTCCCCAGAGATCTGGAATCTTGCTATGCCCACAGGGGGCATACATCCCCAATCAGAGCCACTGTTGGCACTCTCAAGTTTTGCAAATTTGAGATGCCCATTTAGATATTTTTGCCTCTGCACTTTCAGAAGTGCACCTGAGAATTTTCCTAAGTGACCTACTTTGGAGGATCATAATTTGATTCCTATTGATTATCAAGCAAAACTAATTTGCAGGCCCACTCATGTGTCTTATGTGAGCATTCATTTCAATTTTGAGCTTCCCATGATGAGTTTTGTTAGGGTTTCAAAAGTGGTGGACGTTTGTCACTTTTACGCATTTGTTGCGAAACCTTTTAAGGAGTCAACTTTGACTATCAATATCTTTTCATGGATGATGATGATTCAAGCTAACCCATCTTTCACACATGTGTTTACTGCACCAAAATGAGCTAGTGTGTCTAGTGGAAAGCTTGCCAAAGTGATTTGATATTTTATGGTGGTCATGTCGGTTTAATTGATTGACGAGGTTGTTCTTGAGAAAAGTTCAACTAAGCAACTTTGTGATCGATAGAATTTCACCTCATGGAATCCTTTTATTGGTGATCTTATGCATTGCATTTTATGGACAATTTCTCAATTCTTTTGGGAATTTTATGGCTCTAGGAGGTCATTTGACTAGTTTCCCAGGCTGATTCCAAAGCCAACTTGTCTAGTTTTGCTCATTTTCCAAAAGTGCCAGAAAGCAAGTTTTAATCACAACCCAGTTCGTGTTTTCACTTCAAGTGCATTTAGAAGTTGTGATTACTCAGTTCAAGGAATTTTTTTTTTGAAAATAATATTTTTAATTTGGAGCCCGCATAGGGACTGACATGCCTACCATTAAGAAATTGTTTACCTCGAGATTTAAAAATCTGTGAGTGAAATCTAGTTTTCAAATGTAGAGCTTGAAGGTTATGTTAGTTGGATGGTGACCATTGTACTAAAAATTATTTTGAAGTGTTTATCATAAGAGATATTTATGGAGTTTTGGTAATTGGGCATAATTATTTGGTTCAGTCTATAGGGTTGGTTATTTCAATGTGACAAATGTTTCAGGGATTTCTAAAATAAATGAAATATTGCAATGCATGGGGAGCCCAACATATGCATGCAGATGATGAAGCATTGCAACTGAATGACTCACTCACCAACTATGGCATGGATCTCTCTTTGCTCCTCTCTGATTAGTAGGAGGATTGAGGATTTGTTTAGGATTAGTAACATCCTCTTTTAGGGAAAGTTTCCATAATTGATTGCATCTCTATGTGTCTTAAATGAGACTAATTAAATATATCATAATATTCATGGATATGTATATGGCCTCACTTGTTGTATATCAATTTCACCATCATTCTGTGGAGGGGAAATGGTTGCCAATGTACTAAATAAAGAAGGTAATTGGGATTCAATACAAGAATGGGTTGGATCAAGTTTGGTTTCAAGAGTACCCAGAAGCTTAAGATACAATGGTGGAATTTTAGGGAAAGATGAAGCAATTTCAGGCAACATGGAGATGAAACAAGTAAAACTTTCTTAGCAAATTCAAAGCATTCAATGCTCAAAATAGGGAATGCCTGGAGAAAATCTCGTGCACAAAATGAACTATTGAAAAGACTATGAAAACTTCCAAGAAAATTCCTTTGGTGCACGTAAACAAAGGAGCAATGGTAGGATGTGCACACATTGGATTTGTTAAAAAGAACTTTTAAACTTTTAAACAAATGCAGAGAAAGGGAAAACACTCTACACAATGATTTTTTTTAAATGTCTTAAAAACTTTCTAGCAGATGCATTTAGGAAATCCTACACTAAGTATAAAGGTATGTGCACCCATCAAAATAATCAAAAATTCCAAATAAATGTAAACTCATGGAGTGCCATCAAGGCCATGCGCCAAAAGGAAGGGACCATTAGCCATAAAGTGGAACACTCCATGTGCAGTGAAATTCACCAAATGCATTTGTTGAATGGTCTTAGAAAACTTGAAGCAAATGCAACGGGCAGGTGTTAGCTCCAACACTCCATCGAATACCCTAATTTATGTGAAACACCAAAGAAAACAATGAAAGTCTCTCAAAATGGAAATGTTGGAGCAAGGCGAACACAAAATGTAGATGGTATGTGATTGAGGGGTGCCCATGGTAACTATAGAGAGGAGTCCACACCAGCATTAGAAAGGGAATGCAATGAATGCCACAGGGGAATGAACCATCAATGGAGATGTTGATGATTTTTTAGAAAATTTATAGCAAAATAGGCATGGGTTGCAAAGTTTAGAGCACTAGCACATTCACAATGGATCCACGCACTGGTTGAGAAGAGGCTCGATAGCCATGAATAGAGGAAGCTGCAAAACGAGTCAAGCACAAGAAAGGCATGAAGAGGAAAATTAGGGCAAGTCAGAAGCCAAAGTGAAATCAATGATGGAGATTGCAAGTTGAATCTAGCCAAATCATGGCCATCCCCCATTGGATTGCAATATTTAAGTGCTCACTTGTTAATCTCGTAAGGCTAGTGAGAAGAAGCCTAGCGTGTGCCCAGGTAGCTTGAAATGCATGGGTAAAGTCTCCCGACAAAATTAAATTGTTCCCTATTTAAGAGAATGGATTTTAAATGTGAGATGAATATTTAAACATCGCAAATGGATAAATTAAATATTTCCTAGTGATCTTAATGTTTAAAAGAGGAAAAACATTAAAAGAATTCTTTCCCGACGAGCTCGCGGATGCAAAAGGCAAGCCCTCTAATTTTCGTGGGGTGAGCAAGAGAAAACCAAGTGAATGGTGGGCCCGAGAGGAGTCAAAAAGATAAATATTTAAAAGTATCAAAGTGTTTTCTACTTAAAATGAGCAATTTATTAAAAATGTAAAGTGAAATAATGGACACATGAAAAAAATTGTAAGTTTTCACATTTACAAGTCTAACATTTTAAAAATGAGCGAAGATGAAAGCACAGGCAAAGGGCCTTTTATTTCAGGGGAGATATAAGGTAATGTGTTTTACCTGAAGAGTAAATAAATATTTCAAATGAAATATTTAATTCTTGTGCAGCACGAGTAAATGTTTTACTTTCCCAGGTAAATGTTGGGGGCATGAGTAAAAGATTGTAAATATTGCCAATTAGAGACCCCTGTTGTTAAAATCAAAATTGCATTATGTTGAAGGTGAAAATTAAAGGTGAAATGCAAATAGGTGAACAGTATTGCATTTAAAATGTTTTGGTAAAGCACGTGAGGTAATGTATACAGGAATAGTTTTGCTGGACTATAGTGCACGAAGGGAATGTTTTATGGAGGGAATAAATATTCACTATGTGGAATATTTTATTGGTTGGAAAGTGAAATTTTATTTTGCAAAAAATAAAGAGTAGAAAAAAAATTCACGGGCAAAGGATATTTTCAACAGTAGGTGGATAAATGGAGAAATTTCATCACATGGCAAAATTTTCAGTTTTAAAACAACTCACAAAAGGGAAAATTGAGAGGCCAAATTGGTTGTTGAAGAGAGATGAGAGATTCTTTTTATTTTGTGAATCAATGGGAGAGATACTTCCAGATGTCTTCTTTAGATCTTCTTTTGGAGCCTTCCTTTCTTCTTTTTATTCTCTTCTTCTCTCATTGTAGGGGATTCTAGGGTTCCAATTTCTAAAAGCTCTGCAAGGAAGGAAAAAGCTCTAGGTAGATTGTAAAGATAGGAGGAAATATGACTGATTCACTAATTTGAAAGTGTCTGTGTTTTGAATTGTGCTTCTATATTTATTTTATTTAATAATTATATCCATGGCTAAACTATAATGCTCTTTTGGACTCAATAAGAAAATTGTTTGAGTCTTTTCATGCACATTTGTTGCATTTGAGTTATATTTGTTGTTGCCTTATGTTCTATGAATGATGTAATTTCTTTAATGAAGCACAAGATGCATTTATTATTGCCTATTGTTTAGGGGATAGTGTAATTGCTTCAACAAATGTGATAGGAGTGTTGTTTTTCAGGTGGATTTGTAAGAAGAATTATTAGATAAATTTTTAGTGGTCTGGTTTTCATAATGTGATAACATTTGCAAAGATCTTCAAAGCATGTTTAACATTGTAGGATGAAGGGCTAGTTATATGACTCCATAGCCCATTTATTGGCACTGATCCATTATTATGCTTCTATTGTTTTCAGTTTGGTACCAATTATTTAAATCATAAACCATTTTAATTATGTGTTGTGAGCACTTGTATCTGCCATGTTCTTCATGCTAGTTTCTAAAATTCACTCAATGTCTTGCCAATGTTGAATGATATTTTAGGTTTCTCAGCATAATTCTATGAGAGAATTATTTGTTAAGAAATATTTTGTTAATTATGTGTCTGAATCTTTAGGTATTTCTAAAGGGTCACCCCCCTAGGTCTTATAGAGCCTGAAGTGTAGGGGAAAGGAGTGTTAATTCCATTTCCTATCAGTTGGCCAAATCCCCCATTGAATATGATAATTAGAAAGTGGCTAGTCTATGGGTATGTGTAGGATCATCATGTGGAAAAATGAGGCCTTAAGTGGAAAAAAAATTGAAAAAAAATTAGAGTTAGGAAACTTGACAAAAATTTCAATAAGTTATCTATATTATTTAAAAATATGTAGGTAGAATCTATAGAAAATTGAATGTAGTTTTATAAACTACTAGGTTTTCAATCTATTTGGTGGTGAAATTTCAATGTAGCACTACTTAAAATTTCAAGGAAGAAATAGATAATAGGTGTTTGTCGACTACCTAACACAATAGAATGATAATATTTTAGATATAACTAGAGGACTCATGTCTAGATGTGATGCATATTTTTGTAATTTTTTTTTTCCAAATGCTTGATTAATTATGAATTTTTTATTACAACAACTTTTAAAAATATAAAACTTGTATGTATCACCACCTTAGCGGTCGAAAACTTCTTGTAATTCAATTTTTTCTTTTTTTTTTTAATCCTATAGTATGCAAAGTATAGAGATGTGACACATATTTGATTCAAAATATTTGATAATGTTTGAAAGCTATAGATGTTTTCAATGACCTATCAATTAGTGCTTTAGTCATAATTCAAATAGAAAATGAATAATAATTATTTATTAAATTCAAAGTAAAGCATAATTTATATATTGGTGGAAAGTTGAGAATCTCCTTTAAAAATCCTTTTTGTTTCATCAATTTTGGGTAAAAAAATAGTCATCAGCCACATACCCATCATATTGCCACTTCTTGGCCCATTGTGATCCTGCACATACCCTACTATAGGATTCATTGGTCTGGTTCAATTTGGAGCACCAACACAACTCATCATGCACTTGTTCATCATTTTTTTCTATGTTGATATCATCATCTAGATTTATCACAACAAGAGGTCGAATAACAATGTCCATGCAATATTCCTATTTATGTTGTAGTGAGGGTATAGGACATCACGCTTTGCTTCAGGTAAGTTTGGATTTTGATTTTTTAATCTAAGATCAATAGCACGTCCAATGCCTATGTTCTCTAGCTCTTCAATTCCTTTTCAATCTATTTTCAATTTGTATTTTTATAAGAGTAGATTTTTCAATCATAGGTTCCTTCTCTTCTTTGGGAGGAATAGAAGAAACAATGGTAGGTTGTTCAACTACTTTCTCTTTGGCTTTATAAACTTGTTTGACTCTAGGAGGGACAACGATATTGTTTATGTTATCTGATGGTCTCTTGTAGGAAATTGCAGGAGGTTTTTCTTTAGGTTGTTGTTGTATGTTCGAAAGTGCTTTTGGCTCAATCATTGCTTCATCAATGATAGGTGTTTCATTTATAGGTTGAGGCATTTTTCAAAGGGATAATTATACTATTTTCTTTTCCTTGAACTTTTGATATGATTTGGAAAAGAAGTCCTCACGAGGCTTGATAGGTTTCATAGGCTCGGGCCAAAAGAAATCTAATGAAAAATTCCCTTGGGCCGACACAAGATTAATCCACTATGATGCAAAGTGAAGATATAATTTCCAAATGGAGACTTTAGACATTTATGCACAACAGAAGGGGAAAAATTCATTGAGCAAAGCCATGGATAGCCTAGCTTCACACAAAATTGGTCCAATTGCAGAATGATGGAAAATGAAATAGTTAATATTTATTATCCCACTTTTAAAGGGAGATCTATTGAACCTATCATAGGACATGAAAACCCATTGTGCATATTCATTTGTGCTTTCGATTTGTCATATGTACATCTTGATATAGTTCATGCACATATAAGCATTCTTCAGTGATCAAATTCTCTCCACATATGAGATCAATTAATATCCCATTAGTGGGCTTATCATTGATTCGACCAGCTATGTAAAGAGGACCATCAGGTGCATGTTTGAGTATGTCATTTTGTGAGAAGGCAATGTCAAGAGGCACTTTAGTTGAGCCCTTACAAGGGTTAGCTTCGATAAATTCTACCACTTTCTTTGCATTGCATTGTTTAATAGTATCCATAGGACTAGTTTCCATAGTTGTTTGTTCTATGTTATCATCATATGTGTCAACATTCATCACATCATTAGATTAGTTTCACTAGCTTTGACAAATGAAATAGTGTGTTTAGGCATTGGATTTGTAAAGATTTGTAAATTTTGATTAGGAGGGGCTATAGACTTATTACCTTGATCATTCACACCTCCAATTAGGAAATGATTAGAATCAATAAGGTCTTACACAAGATGTTTAAGACACTTATATTATTTTGTACCATGCACATTTTTTTGATGGAAATGGATATTTGTAGGATCATCATGGAAGTAAGGCCCCGTGAAATTAGTGAAAAAATTCAAAAGAACATCAGAGTTAGGAAACTTTGACATAAAAATTTGAGATAATTTATCTATATTATTTCAAAATATGTAGAGCTATAGAAAGTGGATGTAGTTTCCTGTAAGCTACTAGGTTTTTTAAAAATCTATTTGGTGAAAATTTGAAATTTCAATGTAAGTAGTACTTAAATGTCAGGAAAAAGTGGGCAGAGACATGGGCTTTTTCAGCTTTGCAGCTGAGACGAATAATGTTTTTGGAATTATAAAGTAGAGGACCATGTCTGATGCAGTCTGTATTTTTGTAATTTTTTTCCAAGCAAATATTATGAATTTTTTAGTACAACTTTTTTAAAGAAATATTAAAACGTATGTCTTCCACATAGCGTGGTCAAAACTTCATGAAATTGCATTTTATTTTTTAATCATATAGTATGTGAAACATAGAATGTGATGCATGTTTTGGATTCAAAAAATGTGATACCATTTATATAGATGTTTTGGTAAGCTTTATCAATGAGACTTTAGTCATAATTCAAATAGAAAATGAATAATAATAATTTATTAAATTCAAAGTAAAGGATAATTTATATTGGTGGAAAGCTGAGAATCTCCTTTAAAAACCCTTTTCATTTAATCAATTATGGATTTAAAAAAAGTCATCAACCACATACCCTACACATTCCCATCATATCACCACTTTTTGGCCCATCATGATCCTGCACATACCCAAATAACAATAACAATTTTTTGGAAGCCTTTAGGTAATGGTATATTAGGGTCATTCTCTCTAATATGAGGTAAGGTAAGCTTGTTCTTGTCAATGAGATACAACATGATATTATGAAGGGTGTTAGGTAAAGGAGTGAACTCTCTCCCCCATTCCCCAAAAGGAGTTGCCGTCTTAATAGAAGCCACTTGATTATTAGTTTGTTGAATTATTTGAGGGTAATTTCATTGTAAAAATCCCTTATTCTGATTCTTGAAAGGTTAATAATTGTTATGAGTTGTAGATTCAGAATTTTCAGTATGACTAGGGGGATTTTTCACATCACAACTGCCAATCGAATTTTGATAATGACCAAGGGCTATACATAACTATGTGAAGGATGGAAATCTTAAATTTTCAAGTTTTATTTGGAGTTGAACTACAAATTTTTGTAGGGGCTTCTCTCTTACACTTCTAGGGTTTTTCACCTAAAAGGAGAAAGGTATCCCACAAAAACTTGGAGGTTCACTCAAGATTAATTCTAGTATGATTGAAATATGTCTAAATGAAATGACCTAAATGAAAAGAACTAATAAAGGATAATGAATATTGAAGCAAAACCTAAGATATGCAAGTTGTTTGAAAACACAGTGATGTATGCAAAATGACCTAGAAATGCAAGTAAACAATAACAAAAATGAACAAGATTAGAGAGGTGCACTTGGAAACTGAAATGTGATGTAGAGAGGCTCTGGAATCCTGCAGATTTTGTTGTTGAATCCAACTAGGACACTTATGCCAAGTTGGGCGACTTAGTCCTGTTTCGGGGAGATTCTATCGAAACAGGTTTCTGCCAATGGGGTACTCAGAAATGTAAAAATCACTTTTAGGCCTAGTAGTGGGACTAATTTTCCACATATGGTGACTTAGTCCACCTAGGAATCTTGAGGAATTCAGGGCAAGAATCTCTAGCTTTCAGTCTACACTTCCCTTCCTAACAGGTGTCTAGTCTAGATTCTGCAGAAAACGTGTTGAAAGAGGTCTCCAAGCTTCAATTAGGGATTTTTTGACTTGAATGACTTTGATGAGTTGACAACACCTTTTTAACACTTTCCTCTTTGAAAAATTTGTAAATAAGACATATAAAAACACATGCAAAGAGGGGAAAAAGGGTTAAGGGTTAGAGAATAGAGGTTTTCCTTGGTCAAACCTCAATTTGGTAATCAAACCCTAGAAAATAAAATGAAATAGAAAGAGAATGATGAATGAACAACATACAATGCCACAAACTCACCAAACCCTTGATGTTGAAATCTGAAGATATGCAACAAGATGCTCTAATGGATGCTTGGTAATACCTTGAATGTTTGAGAATTATGAATGAAAGTAAGCTAATGTGTGAATGAATGCACTAAACTAATTGGGGGTGAAAATGAGAGGAAAACCCTTTATTTATACTTGATTTTACAATATTTCCCAAAAATAAGACATCACAGGCTGACCTCAAGGTTAAGAGAATAAAAACCCGCGAGAAAATTAAAATTATTTTGATTTTTGTGCCCAGTGGGACTAAGTTTCCCTAGGTGGCGACTTGGTCCAACTAGGGCAATTTTACTGGGTGTTAGGAATTAAAATGTATTTAATGTTGTCTAACAGGAATATTCTCAAAAATACACTTAAGTAGGGCTGGAAAGTGTATTAAGTGATCATTTAAACATAAGAAAGGGTTGAATTAGTGATGACAAGTCTAGAAAAGCATGAAAGTTTGTTACAACTCTTTACAACACTTTGAAATAAGACTTGGTAAGTGATAAAAAGGGGCTATTTAAGTGAATTATAATGAAAGGGTCCTAGAAAAGTGTGAAAGTGGGTTACAACACTTCACAACAGTTTTACAAGACATCCTAGAATTCTTAATGATTCTCAAGGGTCCAAGACCTAATGCAAATGTGTTGGACACATTACAAAACTAAATCTAGGAAAAATCAAGCCAAAGTCCATGAGAGAGACTCAAGTGAGTGTAAAAATGCCCAACTATACATTTTTTGGTGACATAGGAGTTTATCTTGTAATTTGGAAATAAACATTCGTTGAAGGTCAGCATCAAGGATCTTAATGTTTACTTTTGAATAAAGTGTTTGGTATCTTGCAATGAAGTCAGTCAATTTCTCCTCTTTTTTTTCATGTGATTAAATTATCAAGGGTCATCTTAGGAATCTTGTGAATATGGAAGTGGTTGTAAAATGCATCAATGAGTTCATTAAATGAACCAATTGAATTGTTCGGTAAAGAAGAGAACCACTCTAAAGCAATATCCTTCAAGGACCTAGGAAAGAGTTTAGCCAAAAATTTATCTTCAAAGATAAAATCACTATACAAGGCTATGAATGTGGAAACATGCCTAACATGATCTCATTTTCCACCATATTTCTCAAATCGAGGTACTTTTATACCTTGTGGCATTTGTGCTCTTAATATGTCAAAGGAAAATGAGCTAGACTTGATATATTGCAATGGTTAGCTGTTGTTTTTCTATTGTAATGTCGCCACTTGTTGTTGAAGGGATGTCATGGTTTGTAAAAGGGAGTTAATGAGAGGATCATTTTGGTTATGGGTATGTGCAGGATCATGATGGGCCAAAAAGTGGCGATATGATGGGTATGTGTAGGGTATGTGGCTGACGACCTTTTTTTAACCCAAAATTGATGAAATGGAAAGGGTTTCTAAATGAGAATCTCAACTTTCCACCAATATAAATTATGCCTTACTTTGAATTTAATAAATAATTATTATTCATTTTCTATTTGAATTGCGACTAAAAGTCCTGATTGATAGGCTGGTTGAAGAAAATCTATAACAAATGGTATCATTTTTTTGAATATGAAACATGTGTCACATTCTATGCTTCACATACTATAGGATTAAAAAAAATAATAATAATTTCATGAAGTTTTGACCAAGTTAAGGTTGTTAGACATACAAGTTTTATATTTTTTTAAAAGTTGTAATAAAAATCATAATTAATTATTTACTTAGAAAAAAATACAATATGCATCACATCAGGACATGGAGTTCTCTACTTATATCTAAAATCTTATAAAAATAATATTATCATTTTATTGTGGTTAGGGTGGTCGGACAGGACACCTACTTCTTATTTTTCCCTAAAAGAAATTTAAAAGTACCTCTTTTGCATTGAAATTTTAAATTTCCACCAAATAGATTTTCTTTTTTTTAATTAAACCTAGTAGTTTAGAAACTACATTCAATTTTTTACATATTCTATTCTTACATATTTTTGAAATAATATAGATCATGAATTATTCAAATTTTTATGTCAAGTTGCCTAACTCTGATTTTTCTAATTTTTTTGCCACTTAAGGGCCTATTTTGTCCATGATGATCCTACACATACCCATAAGGTTGAGGGGAATAAGGTGGTGTAGTGTATGTATGCGGAGGGCTAGTGAATTGTAGGAAGGTGGAGGTTGATTGTTGAGGAATTATTGTATTTGAAGGAATAAATGTGGAAGGAATTCCTATGGGAATACCTAAGGAAGTGTACACAGTGCTATTGGGTATGATTGTTGTTGTTGGTTGAATGGTTGTGGTAGGTGGAAAGGTTTTTGTAGGTTGAAAGGTTGTTGTGGGTTGTGTACTAGTGTATGTAGGAATGGACATTGGTATCATGGA
>VDFB02057591.1:0-18567 GCA_007258455.2 Sequoia sempervirens
GTCAACTAGCGCTTGATCGAATTCCTCCTTTTCTAAGCACTTAAGAAGTGTTCCATCTAGACCCCTCCTATACAAATCACCAGAGATGAGGGAATGGCGAGAGGCGTTGCGGATAAGGTTTCTTCTTTCAGATCGGTTAAATGTATCGGGGATGATGCCATCACTAAGATATGAGTAAATAGCACCATAGCGGGAGGATTCATGATTGACAAGGGTACAAATGACATGGCTTTCGGGTGAGTCAAATATGGGATATCGTAGCTCTTCCACTAGGGATTCATATCTGGACTCATGTTCCTCTAACTGAAGAAGTGAAGCAAGGATGGCCATAGCATCAGCTGCTTTGTTCTCAGCCCTAGGGATTTGCTGAAAGGTGACAAAAGTAAAATACCATCTTAATGAATCAACCATTTTTTTGTAAGGTACCAACTTGTCATCTTTTGTTTTGGTATTGTTCATTGACTTGGTTGATGATGGTGAAATCCCCATAGATATGTAGTTACGTGATATTCCTCTATGGCCATTTTTTAGTCCATTTGTCAAAGCCTCATACTCAACTATGTTGTTTGTGCATGGAAAGAAGAGTAACTTATGAATTTAGGAATGAGTATAGCCATGAGGAGAAACAAACAACACACCCGACTCGAGAACCATTTTGCATCTTGAGGAACCATCAAAGAATAGTTTCGGGATCTTTCGGTCATGTACATAAGATGCTCATCTGGAAAGTTGACTTGAATGGGCATATTATCTTGAATAAGGAAATTAACCAGTTGATCTGCAATAGCTTGGCCTTTGATTGCTTTACACTCAATATACTCTATGTCAAATTCAGAAAGAATCATCATCCATTTAGCAAGTCTACCCGTGAGAGCAGCTTTACCGAGCAAGTATTTGAGAGGATCAATTTTTGCTATGAGGTGTATGGTGTGCGCGAGCATATAGTGTCGCAATTTTTGAGAAGCAAACACTACTGCGAGGCAAGCTTTTTCAATAATAGTATAATTAACCTCATAAGAAACAAAAGTGCAACTAATATAATATATGGCCCTTTCTTTCCCTTGTTCATCTAATTGAGCCAACAATGCCCCCAGTGAAGATTCAGTAGCTGAGACATATAAAATGAGAGGTTTTCCTGGAATGGGAGGCATTAAAATGGGAGGATTTGCCAAGTATTCTTTAATTTGATCCATGCTCTTTTGGAAATCCTCATTCCAGACACATTGAACACCTTTATGCAAATTTTTGTTGAAAGGTTGTGCTCTATCTGCCAATTGTGAAATAAACCTCCTTATGGATTGAAGGCGCCCTTGAAGACTCCTCATTTGGTTGACATTTTTGGGAGGTGGCATGTTTATAATGGCTTGAACCTTTTCAGGGTCCACTTCTATTCCTTTAGCTAAAATGATGAATCCCAATAATTTGCTAGAAGTAACACCAAATGCACACTTTTTTGGGGTTAATCTTAGTTGAAATTGTTCCATGCGATCTAGAATCACTTCTAAATCAGCCAAATGTGTTCCTCTTCTCTTAGACTTAGCCAGGGTGTCATCCACATAATCTTCCATATTCTTATGCATCATGTCATGGAAGATGGTTGTCATAGCTCTTTGGTAAGTAGCTCCTGCATTTTTCAATCCAAAGGGCATGGCATTCCAACAATAAGTACCCCAGGCACATGTGAATGCAGTCTTTTCTTGATCCTCGGGAGCTATCTTGATCTGATTATACCCAGAAAAACCATCCATCAAAGAATAGATCTCATATCCCGCTGTCATGTCCACTATCATGTCTATGTTAGGAAGTGGGAAATAATCCTTTGGGCATGCTGTTAAGATCTCACAAAAGTGCATTGCAGATTGAATGGACTTGCTCGAGGGTTTCAAAATATAGGTACAATGTTGGAAATCCAGTCAGCATAGTCTATGGCTCTAATGAATCACGCACCAAAGACTTCGATTCGGCTTTCCTTTAAAAGAGCTATATGAGGGTGCATTTTTCTCAACTTCTGTTTTACTGGTTTCACACCTGGAGCTATGGATAAATGATGCATAATGAGATTAGTGTCCAACCCTGGCATGTCTGAGTATGTCCATACAAAGTTAATTTCCTTCTTTTGGAGGAACTCAGTATAGGCTTTCTTTTCTTCAGGTGATAAAGATTTAGCCAAGTGTACAATTTTTGGAACTTCCTCTGTGCCCAAATTAACAGCTTCTGTAGGTTCAACCAATACTGATGATCTGTCCTGGAAATAGCTTGGGAGACTATCAATTACCTCATCCGTAGGTGCCTCTGGGATGTTTTCACCTTTGGATATGTCTTTTATTTTTTGCTTTTTGGTTGACACATACATAGTGGTTTTAAGCCATCGAGAACTCTTATTCTTTTTCTTTTCTTTTTATCTTGTGACTAAAGGTACTTGATGTCGAGGGTTCTGTCATCTTGGTAGCGGTTCAGTGGAAAGAACTTCTACGAGGTTCAATAGCATTTAGATAGCAGGTGATCATAGTCATTGTGAAATGTCAAGAGTTGAGGCTCTTGGTACCGTTGAGACCAATCAATAAGGTTGGGGTGAACAAGGGGTAGGTTAATGACCGGTTCAAGATTAAGGATATAGGTGGTGTCATCTCTGGTGACTGTAGAATTGGAATTTGTCAAGTTTCCCTCTAAAGTGTCTAAATCAGAATTTATCCTAGCAAGCGAAGAATCGTCTACTAATGCGACATGTGGGTTCCAATCTTCTAATCTAACACATGACTTGTCAGTTACATCAGGTTGAGAACTATAAGCGTGGACAACATCCATATCCAAGTCAATTGTTGCATCTGAGAGTGAATCCCATTCAAACTCATGAGAGTCTATTTCTAAATTATTGTTGGAGCCTTGTGATGTAGAAGCCTCAAGATTTGGAAGAGGCTCCTCTCCTCTAGCAATTTGCTCAATCACAAAATTATCTGAATTATCACCATCCGTTGCAGCTAGGATGGAGACACTATCCATAGTCAATCTTGCATTCATATAGTCACTATCTATTGCAAATGAGATAGGAGGACTATCAATTATTAAATCTCTTGAATCTTCCCAAAGGAGATTTGTTGAAGGTACCCAATCATCTATTATGTCTTGTTGATTGGTCAAATCTGGTACATATTATGTGTCATCTTTACTATCCCGCCTATCAGAAATGGGGACAGTGCATTTATTGTTGTTCATAAAGCCTAGGCCAACCGGTTTCTTAGACTTACGTGCAAAAAGATCATGATTGAGTGGTTTGGCTCTAGCATCTAACCTGTGACTAAGAGGGCCATATCCTGGATAACCCATCTTCTTGACAAAATTATATCCTCTCCCATAGGACTTAGGAGAGGGGGAGAAATTTTCATTGTGCTGGTATTTCTCCTCTTTGTATATCCAATCTCCGAATAGCTGCTTCCTCTTTTTTTCATCTTGTTATTGGTGCAGTTAAACCAAACTTATTCAAATAGTGTCATTATTGTGAAGATGATGGTTTCAAATATCTCACTGTGAAGGCTTTCCACATGTATCCTGGGAAGCGGGCATGCTTTTCAAAGAGTCAAGTTGATACCCCATGCCAAGGTCTCTTGACTTAAATTTGTTTTGACGATTTTAGGGATTGTTTCATAATCCTGCTGCTTTCGGTTAAAGAGGGGATGAAGAGTAGCTGAGATTGAGTTAATTGATAGGTGTTATCCACTGGTATGCAAATTTACTGTTCCATTGTAGGGGAACTTAACTTGCGCTTGGTGGTAAGGTAGATGTATGCGCATATCATGAATCATGAACTACCCAGTAAAATGTTGTATGCAAGGGGTCCAGTATCAACAATTTGAAACAAGATATCTTTTTCAACTGGGCCAATCCTGACAGGAAGGACAGCCAACCCCTTAGAACTTCGTTCTGCCTCATCATAGGCCTTTATGGTGATTTTCTTTCTAGTGTCAATCACTTGCTCTAAATAGCCCAAAGTTTTTAACAAATTAAAAGTATAGATATTTAACCCAGCACCCCCATCAATCAACACGCGCCTGACACGGGTTTTATGAATCATGACTTCAATGTGAAGGGCAAGATTGTGTGGATGGCTTAGGGATTTGTCATCATCTTCAGAGAAAGAGAGGTAATGTGGGCTAGTAATTTGATTCACCATGCCTTGGAATTGGTCTATATCAATGTTGTTGGGGACATTTGCTGTGCGCAAAGCGTCCTCAAGGATCTGCTTATGTCTAGGGGACAACTCTAGAAGCTCTAAGATTGAGATCTGTGCTGGAGTTTTCTGTAACTGATCTACAAGATTGTAGTTTGGTTTGAGAGTAGTGGCGGACTTTATAGTGACATTCTTGGATGCCACTTGCTTGGATTTGTTAGATGGACCTGAACTAGGCCCTCTGAGAATAATAGGGGCTTGACTCTGAGAAGTAGCGGCGATGGGGCTTGGAAGATAACCTAGAATGAGGACCTCTTTCGGCCACCACAATGCTTGAGGTTGGTTGTCAAAAAATAGGAGGAGAGTCATAATAAGCAGTTAATACTCCTTATCATGAAGTAACACTTGGCTCCACAACTTCAAGCATGTTTATCACATTTACGCATTTGTATAGGTGTAGTTGATTTGCGGCTTGCCATTCTGTGATTTAGAGGTTTCCCCATTGTCGTAATTAGGCAAAGGTTCTTTAAAAGCCTTATGATCAGCATTGGTATTTAGGCCATCAACTTGAAGCTTTCCACTTTCTATAAAATCTTGGACAATATGTTTTAATCTCCAACAGTTTTCAACAGTATGGCCAGGGCCATTATGAAATTTACAGAATGCCTTGTCATCCCACCAATGTGGCTTAGGATCTAGAATGTGAAATTTTGTAGGATCTTGAGGATGTGCCAAGTTGTTAGCAATGAGAGTTTTGAGAATATCCTCATATGAGTCACCCAATTTGGTAAATTTCCACTTCTGGTTTTTGGGCCTCTCCTGATATCTTGGTTTACTTTCTTGTTGTGGAGGTGCATTAAGCTTCATTGCTTGCACAACCTTAGTCAAATTAAGAACACTTTGATCTCTTGATTGGGAAGAATCCACAACTCCATCATTGACAACTTGTTTGGTTTTGTTCCAATTGTTGTTCTTCCCTTTATCCTTATTGTTGTGTTGACCATTGTTAGTATTATTGTTATGTCTGGTCAAAATGTCTTGTTCTTTTAGAACATCCTCAATGCGGCATGCAGTTTCAATCATGGTATCAAAGGAAGTGAAGACTATCTTTTGATCTCATATCTCATTTCAGGCACCAAATTACTAACAAGTATGTCAATCTTTTCATCCTCATGGATCATCCTAGGATACCGAGAGCATTGTCTCCTCCACCTTTGCAAGAAGGTAACAAAGGGTTCCCCCTAATTTTGTTTCAAGTTGCATAGGTCCAACATAGTAACAGATCTTGACAGATTATATGCAAAGTGTTGAACGAATCTATGAACAAGTTCTCTAAAATTCTTGACAGGAGGAGTGATATTGGTAAACCATTCCATTGCTTGTCCTTTAAGACTCCTAGGGAACAACCTCATCAAATAGGAGTCATCCTGATGGAATTCAAAGCTCATAGTATAGAACTGACGCACATGGTCGTGTGGATCACCACTACCATCATATTTATCGTATTGTGGGAATTCCACCCTCTTTGGAAAATCTTTCATACTCACACTCTTGTCGAATGGATTAGGACAAATTGAGTCTAGTGAGAATGAGCTCTTAGGTTGCATCATTTTCTCCATCATTTGCTTCATTTGGCGGATTTCTTCCTCTTGAGAGGGATTTTGCTTTTGTATTTTGTTGTCCACATCAAAATTATAAGGGACTCTGGCACCCTTGTTGATTAGACTTTCCAAGAACTTATCTTTGTTTTGTTCCAAATACCTCTCCACATACTGTTGGAAGATAGGCTCTTGTTGTATTCGCATGAAGTCTTGAGTATCAAAATCATAATGTGAGCTACCACCTCCATGTTGGGAACCGGGATGTACATGTTGGGAGTGTGGTCTTGAATTTCTAGGAGGAGTTTGCCTCCTATAGTGAGCATACTGAGAGGCCCTTCTTCCTCTAGGACTAGGAGATCTAGAAGGGGTCCTTGACCACCTTCTACTTCTTGGTGTTCTGGAAGGGGTGGAGGGAGGAGAATTATGTCCACTGTTAGCACCCCTTGTATTGTATTGTTTGTTTAATTGGTGGGCTAATTTCCTATCTTGCTCCTCTTGAGCGAGTTTCCTTTGTACTTCCAATAAAGCTTGGCTCTCTTCCTCAAGTTGTCTAAACTTTTCTTGCTTTGCAACTTGTTCATCTAGAAAGGCTTTCTTTTCGCGTTCAATTCTTTTGAGCCTATCACTTGTGAACCTTGAGGTATGTTGAAGTGGTGAGCTTGGTCTAGACTATTTGAACAAGTCATTGGTATACGTTGTATTGACATGAGCATCACAAGGTTCATTGTCTTGGTCTTCGTGTTGTGACCATTGTTCTTGGTGAGCTCGTCTCTTATACCTTTCATCCCATTGATGGGCATCCAAATATCTTGCATTAATGAGGGGTGAACCAGGTTGATCATCATGAGAAGAATTTCCAAATATCATGTTGTTTCTGTGTTGTTCATAGATATCATCAAGATTGTGATCCATGGCTTCCCTCTCCCACCGAGTGACAGTATAACTCATATCCATACCTGAGTGGGAAGGTGCTGAGGGGGTACTCAAGTCACTAAAATGGCTCTTTGGGTCAAAATAGGTTTTAGACTGACTCCTAGGTGACTGGTCAAATATTGGTTCCTTTTCCTTTCTCTTTTGACGAGTCTGAACTGGGGGTAGTTGGTTAAAGACTATCTGAGGTCGCTTTCCTTGGCTCACTTGATACTTGTTGTGACTGACATGAAAGGGGGAGTTCAGGTAAACAGACAATTCTAAGAAACGTCAATACTAGACTAGGATAGTAAAAGTTTTCTCTTGTCTGAGAGAGATGGTGAAATAGAACTGTTGCAAATAGGTGCAAACCAACACTGCCACAGAGGTGCTCAATTCTTAGGTGAACACCCTAGCACATATGGATCAGGAGGATGACTTACACAAAGTGTACTGAGTTTGAATTGTATGAAAATGGGTGGACAAGGAGACTACTAGCACTCTCCAAGTGTGTTATCAAAGAGTCTAAAAATTTAACTATTTGACAGGAACAATTCCTAATTTGATAATCTCAAGCAAAATCGCTTATGAGATCAAGGATCACTAATTCAAAAGGTCAAGGACACATAAACCCTAAATACAGAACATGTCTCTAAAATTGGGACAAGTCACCTAATCGAAGAACTCAGTATTTCAGTTTGTTGTTTGTTTTCAAAGATCAAGCAAGTATATCAACAGATTTTGATCAAGCACATAGGTTTCAATTAGACAAGTTGTGATACAAAAAGTAGTCGATAACAGATCTATCAAGGACAAAGCAACTTGATATTATCGAGGGAGTCTTGTTTGAAGATGTTTGGACAATGTTTAAGACTCAAAAACAAACACATAGCTATCCCTACCAAAGAAAATGGTGAGAAGCCAAAACCTTTGCCCCATTGCTTATGCGCATACGTGCACCTCACACAGCTGTGTCACCCCCTAGAGGGCGCCCGTGTTTTTGGTGTTTCCAAGGACTCAATAGTGTACGTTCAAAGGTTACCCTTGTAGTAGGGGTCAGTGTCGCAACCGCCTCCAAACGTCCAGGTGTATGCCTATGATGGGAATCTGTGTATGATCAACATACTGAGAGATTCTTCCCCCTCCTTGCGCAAAGATTATGACTCCTTTCGGAGGTGAATCGGGTAGGCAACTAACTAAGAGGTTTTTACTTGGCTTCCATTCACAATAACCTTCGGTGCCTCTGATACAGAGCTCGGGCCTCGCAGCCACACCAACACCTGAAAATCACACACCCCCGCAAGCAGGGCTCGGAGCGGCGCCGCTCAGTGCAATAAACAGAGCTTTTCCATGATGATCGTCCAAGTCATGAAAAAGAAGTTACTATGGTCTTGGAGTCTTTAGAATCAACAAGACGTTCTTTATTATAGTGAGGTGGAATCACCGGCGATAGGTGTGTACTCACTTGGGTCATTCCCGGAGGTTCAACTTCCGGCAGGCCCTCTAAAGGTGACACTAGACATGGCTCGGATTCGGGTTTCTGATTTTCTGATTCTCCCAAAAGGAGAAGAGCATACTTCTCTAGCCCGTCTCTTTACCCAAACACGCTAAACAACCTTTAATCACCGAAGTAGTTTCACTTTTACCAAATCCACACGCTTTTGGTTTCTGATTCTCTCAATGAGAGAAGAGCATAACTCTCTAATGCAGTGAAAGTGCTAAAGATTCACTACCTTGCTTCGCCTCCCTAAGAGTTCGTCATATTAGTAAGATTATCAGGAGCCTGGATTTGTCCATGGTCATCACTTCCATGTAACAAAGAGCCAAATTCCCTACTCACTATCAAAACTCCTAAGAATTTTAACGAAGCCCTAATTAGACTATGTGAATTGAAAAGCAGGAAAACAAACACAATATTTTTTGAAATAAGATCTTTGACAAGCGTAAGTGTTTGTTTTCAAGTCTTTGTCACGCTGGCCCCTAATCAAATCGCTAGTGTGTTTCAAGTTCTGACTGGCCCTGCAGAAACTGTTATGCTGTGAAAAAAGAATTCGAAGAACCAAAATTAAAAAATCTAATTTAATCTAGTCAAAATTTAATCTAAAAAGATTAGTTAACAAAACTAAAATTAAACTAAATTAATCTAATACTAAACTAAAAATTTAAAACAAAACTAATCTAAATTAATAAAATTAAAAAATCTAATCTAAATTAAAAAAAATCTAATCTAAATTAATAATTCTAATTTAAATTAATAAAGTTAAAAAATCTAAAGTAAAAAAATCTAATTTAAATTAACAAAGTTAAAGAATCTACTTTAAATTAACAAAGTTTAAAAAAATCTAATTTGAATTTTAGAAACTAAAAAAAAATCTAATTTAAAAATCTAAATTAAAGACTAAACCAAACTAACTAAAAACTAAACTAAATTAAGATTAAAATCTAAATTAGAATTAAAAACTAAACTAAATTAAAAACTAAAAATTAAAAACTAAATTAAAAACATGCATAAAAATCTTCAAATTTGATTTTTGAAAAATCTGTTTATAATGAGTAGACAAAAACAGAAACCCAGAAATTTTTTGAAGCAAAAAATAAAACCCAGAAATCGTTTTTTGATCCAGCAAGTAGAAGATGAAAAAATATTTTTTTAAAATCTTTAGCCAGGTGAAAAAAATGACGCGCGACGGTTTCTGTGCAGCTATTTTCTTCAGATCCGTGAAAGAAATCAAAAAATTGAAAGATACCCAGATTGGATTTCGACCTTGGCTACAAAACCCAGAAATTGTTTTTCCTAAAACTGAGTGGAAGCTGATTTATGAAGCAAAACTAAAAACTAAATTAAAAACTAAACTAAATTAAAAACTAAAAATTAAAAATAGTGGGCGCCAAAATGTATAACTAAAAATATGTTATACTTCTGTGAATCCTTGCATGCGAGGATACTCAATAATGAGTCCTTGCAAATCAATTCACAACTCTCTATCCGAGAAGAGCAGGGATTGATATTGTGGCCCTCAGATTAACCCTGTTACCCCTGCAAATACAGTCTCGGAACGAGAGATTCAAAGAGGAGAAGCAAGAATGTCAATCTCCATGAATCATGTTCTTGCAATGCAACAATGAAAACTAATCTAAATGACTGTAAAATGTAATAAACAAAACTAATTTATTGAAATGAAAATTGATCTACATGCAATGCCATAAATAAATTACTTTACAAATTAATCTACTATGAAGATTAAGCTAAAATGTAATATTAAACTATATGCTCTAAAACTAAGATGCTTATAAAATCAAACTAATGTGTAATCTCAAATGATAAAACTCAAGAAAATGAAGGCGACTAAACTACTAATTTCTTTGCTAATTGTGGTGTCTCTAAGGAGGGTTATTCTAAATGGGAGGATGGAAATTTCTTCACTATGGAGGCTATCAAAATAATAAAAAATGAGACCGAATATGGGGATCCTTAATCTTATCACCATGATTTTGTACTTTAGGGTTAGGAAACTTATCAATATTCATGATGCATATTCTTTGTTTTTGAGAACCTTGATGAGTGCATGTATCCAAAAAAAGAGTGATTTATGGATTATCTTTAAGCTAGTGGTTCCTCTATTGTCAATTGCAAGCAAGCACCTTCTGAACCTAGCCAAATTTGTGTCTACATTGGGGGTTGAGAAAAAATGTGTGAATCCCAACTATAATGATAGAAAAATAAAAAAATGTGTGTAAAATCGTCAATAAATGTGGGATCACTAGATACATGAAAAGGTTATGTGGTCATGATCCCACTCTATCTACTGAATTCACCACAAATTGGGACTCCTAGGTGGTTAAAATGAGGGGTATGAAAATGGAGGTGTCTAAAGAATTGTTTTTCTAGGTCATGGGCCTTTATGCTAATAGAATAAATAATTATAAAGACGGGAAGAATAAGGATGAAACATTGTCTTCCTTCTGCATCACAGGGAGTAGTTGAAGCAAATTGAAAATGGCTTCATGATAACCTAGATATTCCTTCTCTATATGATGAAATGACCCTCCAACTCATTAGGCATGTTACCCTTGTAGGGATATTTCAATATCTCTACCATTTCCATTTGAATTTTATTTTCCTTTTTAGGAATTCTTATCTTGTTAGCTTTTATTTTTTCATTCACTAGAGCACTTTGTGTTGGAATTTAAATGTGGCATTGGACCCCTATAGGAAGCTCTAATTTTATTTTATCATTAACCATACTATTGCTTCCAAAACCTCTACTTCATCCATGTTTCCCCACTCTTGTTCCTCTAAACCCCTCATAAAAATCTTAAAAAATCCTTAGTTCTAGGTTCTTGTATTTCAATCAAAGTCTCTCCTTCTATTTTCTCAACTCTAAATGTACCTTCAGAGAGGGGAGGGTTATAGTAATCATAACTTGTGAAAGACAAGGGAATGGAAAAATGTGTGGTGATTGAATATTTTGGGCTTCAAGATGATTATGAGAATATTCCCTACAAGGGGAAGGGAAGAGTTTTATAGTAGACATGGTGATGATGAGTAAAATTTTCCTAAGATTGAAGGTCTTGTTGGTGATCCCATTCTTGACCCTAACAATATTACTTGTATTTCTTCCTTAATTGACGTATTTGTTGTCACCATTTTAATTGAAAAATTATGGATTTGCATAACTTGGATACCATTTCTCATCATAAAAAATGAAGTGGTTTCACTTGGAACTAAACAAAATTAGCCTCACAACCTTCCTACTAGTGACAAAAATTTATGGAGGAGCCCTCATCCTAAAGTAAATTTATAAATTAATCTCCAACCAATGGAATTCCATGAGATTAATAACATTAAGTTTGTCATATCTATGTAGGGGGATATACTCTCTTTTATGGAGGACTTGCAATAAATCAAGACTAACTTGTAGAAGGTGGTTGAGTTCATCAAAATCACTATCCAAAATACTTTTAAACTATCAATATTTTACAAATAAAAGTTAAATATTATTTGGTATAATAGTATACTAAACTCAACTCTAGGATCAAAAGGAAGAGGAATAGAGAGGAGCAATTTTATATTGAATGTGTGGAAAGACACCTTGAGAATCTCCAAAAGGACTGGGGAATTCCCATGATTCTCAAATAACTTTAATCCTTGGGTTTTGTCTCTTTTAGTATTTTTAGACCTTAATACTATTCTCTATCTAGCCTTAAGGATTTTTTTTACTATTATGTTTGAGACTATTGTTGTTTTGCTATAGCTTGGTCGCATTTGGTCTACCCTTTTCCTATTTTTTTATTTCTTTACTTATAAGGGCCGAGGCCCTTTCACAAACCTCTTTTACCTTCTATAAAAATAAGAGTATGAATTATCTATGATTGTTATATTTCAAAAATATTCATTTTTTTATTACAATATTAAGATGTATGAATGAATGGAACACAATTAAAGGTATAATTGTGTGCTATAAATGTCTTGTATTATTTCACATAAAATAGCATCTTTGAATGGATTGAGCCTTCTGAGAATATGATCAATAATTATTTAGATTCTTATTTTTAGTATTAAAATTGAGTTAGTATTAATTCTTACTTAATAGCCAATATCTCTGCTAAATATTTACTTCAAACAGAAACAAAATCAAAATAGTCACTTAATAGTTCACCATAATTAATTTCATTGAAATTATCTTTTAAAGTACCATCTCAATTAAGTTTATTCATTCCCATAATTAGTAGAGACCAAAGTAAATAACAATAATCATCACATAATGGGAGCCTTAATGACTTCTAATATTATATTATTTATAATATTATTACAAGAAAGGTTCAAAATAAATCATTAGAGTTATTCCATTTGAAGATGTGTATTTTAAAATTTTATCAATCCAATATTTTAGATCAAACTAGTATCCTAATTTTCAGCTAATAAACCTACACACGAGTTGGGATTGGCGATAGAAACTAGAGAGAAATAATTAGAGATAGAAACTAGGAGATTAAAATAAGCAATTACAAACTATATTTTAAAATACAAATTAGTTAGTAAAAAGTATTCAAATTTACCTAGAAGTGGATTGCAAGTGGTGAAACATGGTTAGATTGTAGTAGAGAAGATCAAGTTTAAATATAAAATAATCAGATAGGATAAAATAAACCCCCATGTGATTGAAAGGTGAAATATAACCTTAGGGTCAAATGCCCCCCTTTGTCTTAAATCACCTCAAAATGACTTGAATTTTTTTAAAAAGGTATGTTTCTAGGTGAACAAGTTGTACAATTGAAATGAATAACCTATGGCATGTAAATGTATAAAAGTTAATAGAAAACCTAATGCTATGTTCTTGTAGAAATAGACGTGAAACAAGAAAAAAAGAGCACTAGGATGAATTTATTATTATAAGATGTACAAGACAAGAGTAACCTTTATGTGTGTTGGCACCCCATTTGATTACATGCAAATTCACTTCAGTCATTTCCCCTTTTATGCTTAGGCCTCAGTTTAACCATCCTGATAACCAATCTAAGAGATCTTCAAGTGGGTCCCATTTTATCAAATTTTTCCTAACTTTTTATCTTCACCATTCCCCATGTACCTACTAATTTGTTGGAAGTTGCAAAGATCCTAAAGTTTCCTAAGTGTAGATATCTTTTTAAAAAATAGATTTTTCCTTCCTATTATAATTTTCCTTCTAATTCTACCTTTTCCTTTGTCCTTGTCAAGATATCAAACTTTCACATTTAGGCATACCTTTTCCTTGAACCCCACCTTCATTCCCTTTTCATGTCAATATTTTTTATTTTTTCTTCCTATTTATCCCTTTCTTCAAACTTTTCTCTTTCCATTTCCTTTGTCATATTTTTTTAGTTTTCCTTACTAATATGCTTTATATAAATCCTATATCCTTGATCCTTTGTACTAAGTTTCCATTCAAAGTTGGAGTTTTGGCCATCCTTTTACCAAAGTACCTTTTCCTCAGTATACCAAATCCCTAACCTCTAAAGATTCCTCCTATATATTCTATCAAAGTCAAAGGTGTTGAAATACCATTACTATGGTACCTTGGGCATGAGTTAAGAAACATCATCGACTCTTGTCCCTTAAGATTTCCCACTATGTTACTTTATTGGGTCTATGAGTTAAGAGCAATCCTTACATGGATTTTGGGATGGGTTTTATTATATCCATCACTCTCAAAATCCAAAACTCTTATGATTTCAACTATTCACTCTCACCTACCTCCACACATGACCCAAAATAGGTGGGTGCAATTGATGCATTGTTAATAACTTGTAACTACCCAATCAAATTCTCTCATGTGTATAAATCATTATTTATTCTAGGGACATGGATTCAAAGGAATTTTTAATAAAAGATGAATATTTCCATATATCCATTAATATGGTGGTTAGATTATGGATCTTAATGGTTCTTATGTCATCTCTCAATTACCATTTCAATTAATTTTATGGGTTCCTCCTTATCTTGCACACCAAAACCTGACAATGTCATTAATGTATAATATGATTGCAATAAAAAAGAATAATATTTTTGCATGCCTAGGGTATCATTGCATATATTGATGAGGTGATTTCAACATGAAGACACTAATGCTAGCGACATTAAGGGCATGGGTTTTGGTCCCACATTCATTAAATCAATTCAAAATATGTTGGGTTTTAGTTAGTATGCTAGTTTGATAATACAATATTTTAGACCTTTTTTATAACTAGGTTGGAGGTTGGGAAAAATATTACCTATAATTCTAGATTCTTGTTTTGTTTGATATTGGGGCTGAAATTTAAGAAAAAAATATCAAGACATTTGAAGTATTGGTGAATGTCATTTGAGGTCTTCAATGAGCATACAAAATTAACCATTCACAAAGTGTCCATTGACCAATTTTTTTTGGGAGCTGATTCTAGGTAGAAATATGATCCTTTGACCCATGATTGAAACAAGGCACTACAAAGGAGATAGCCAAACATTTCAATAACAATAACATAGAGTAAAAGTGCAAGAGGAAAACCTTGACTTGTAGAATAGAAAAGGCCAATGGATCAAATTGAATAATATTAATGGTTAGGTAGAATAAGCATTAATAAAGAAAATTTGAATTGACTAAATGAATATGGGACCAAAATTGATAGCTTTAAGAATTGAAAGAATGAAATGTCATTCAATCATGTAATAGGCCTTCTAAGAATCATTTTTTGTTGAAAAAACTTGTTGATTAGACCTACATTCCCATTTCATACACATGGATAATGCTTTGATAATGATTTTGTATGAGACATGCAAAAGGATGATGAAAATCTAGTTTTAGATAAACTTTTGATCACAAAATTTAGGTATGAAATTGATGTTTCCTTAGTTAACAATAGGACCTAGAGAATTAGTATTAAATGCTTCAAGATCAACTTGAAATAAATCATGACCAAAATAATTCTAGAGGATTTTGTAGAGTTCACAAAGAAAACCATCATAGGCAAGTAAATTTTCATTAGGAATATGATGGATGGAATTGAGATGGCGGAGCGGGAAAAAGGATTCGAATTTTCTAGTCGGCAATGGGTATTTGGTTCAAAGGCTGCTGGAGCTAGGCTAGGAGATGGCCTTTCTGGGATGCAGAATGAAAAGATGCAGGCGGCGAGCAGGAGGGAGTGGCTTCCGAGGACTGGGGCTCGGAGAAATGAGGGGACCCAGGTGGAAAGGTGTCTTCTGATGGTAAGTTGTCTTCTTGATCCTCTCTGAAGGAAGGGTTTTGTGGGTTCGAGGGCCTTGGAAACCAGGGTGTGGATACCTCTTCAAGGGATCCCTCACGTGAGGAATCTAAGAAAAAGTGGGTCTCACTGTTTGGAACTAAGCCTATTGGTAAATCTATTTTTTCTTCAGTGAGCAACATTACATCCCCTGTGAATGGGACATATGTTATTCTTGTTCCTGATCCAGTTATTGATCATAACATATCTTTAATGGCTTCATCACTGGTGGGGAAATTTATGGGTCCACGACCAAATATTGAAGTTTTCAGGGTCTTTGTTAAGAAGAAATGGAGAGTCAAAGGTCAAATTGAGGTAGCAGTTTTTCCCAAGGGCTTTTTCTCCTTTTCCTTTTCTTGCGAAGAGGATAAGATTGTAGTTCTCTGTGGTGGCCCTTGGGTCATTGGAAAGTCATCTTTGGCTATCAAGAAGTGGTCCCCGAAGGTGGATTTCTCAAACACTTCTTTTGAGGCAGTGCTTGTTTGGGTTTGTCTATCAAGTTTACAAATGAAAATTTGGAATGAGGATATTTTCAAGGGTATCACCACTTCCTTTGGGGAGCTGCTATTCATAGATGCCATGACTTCATCTAGAAAGAGGCTGGTTTTTGCTAGAATTTGCGTAGGGATAACTCAGTCTTCAGATATGCCATCATCAATTGATATAGTGTCTAAACTTGGTAAGTGGGCTCAACTGGTTGAGTTTGAGACTCTCCCTTTTGTGTGCTTTACTTGTAAAAACATTGGGAATTGGGTGAGGAAATGTCCAAATAAAATGATGAAGCTTAAGGTAAAGACGACTTCTAAGGAGACCAAGATATGGAGGGCTAAAATGGGGGAGAAATCCCAAGAGGATGGGTCTAGAGAGGAGAAATCCCAAGAGGATGGGACTAGAGGGGACAAGATCGAACCTGTGGAAGGCCAGGGAAATGGTGTTGAAAATCAAATCCCCAGTATGGAAGCTAACAAAGTAGAGGAACCACGTAAAGATAATTATGTCTTTGAATATCTTAAGGGAGATGCAAATGACCCCAATAGAGTAATTGTAGATTCTAGCTCAAAGGGTTCCCAAGAGGAGAAGGAAAAGGTAGAAGGAGGGAGCATTGTAAAGCTGAATGAAAGTTTGAACTTAGAAAAATGGGTTCCAAACTCGGTAGCTAATGGCTCAGAGGACACCTCCTATTATGGTCAAAGTAAGGAAAGTAGTGAGGAAGGTACAAAGGAGAGTGGGGAAAATATCTCCTATTCTGCTATTCGGGTTGGTTCTCAAAGCTCCCCAAAGATTGATAAATCCACTTTTGGGAATTCTAGGTATACTTGCAAGGGGAGGAGTGTTGTGGGGTATTCTTTGTTGAATAAAGTTGCTACTGTAGATGAATTCATGGGTGGGAAAGACTTCATGGGTCTTGAGGACCTAGATCTTGATGAGGACAACTCATATACTAAATTTGAGAAGAAGAAAATTAAAAAAGGAAACAATATAGTGGGGGTTTCTACAAGAACTGGATCAAGAGCGGATGTTGGAACCCAGAGAAGTTTGGGCAGAAAAATGACAAAATGGCATAGAGAACATGAATGCATCCAAAATATTGTGGATGGGGTTCAAAGAACCATCCTGAATCTATGCAGAAGCAATACCCCATCATAGAAATGAAGTTTATGTCATGGAATATTTAGGGGCTAAACAGTTCCCATAAACAAGAGATTTTGCACAGTTTTGCTAGGGACCACAAACCTGATATTCTAATTGTTCAGGAATCCAAGATGCCTAAAGAGAGGGTGGAAAATATTAATATCTTCAAGAATGGTGGTGTGCAGGGGAGAAGTTAAGAGGGGGCTTCTGGAGGTTAAGTAACTTTTTGGAATTAGGATCACCTCCAAGGCACCCCAATTTGGGAAGATGCCAATTGTGTGGCCACCAAATTCAGGCATATCAAAGATGATTTTAGCTGGATTTTATCTAATATCTATGATCCCAATAATAAATATACTAGAAGGAGTTTTTGGAAAAGACTTGAGTCTTTTAGGTTATGTTTTCCTAATGAGAACTAGATTATCATGGGGGATTTTAATATGCCACTACTGGAGTCAAAATAATTTGGGGGCTCTCAAATACAAATGGACAACAAACTGGATCTGATGGATTTCATCAACTCCCAATGTTTGCATGATGTAGACCTTAAGGGAGCTACCTATACCTGGACTAATAGGAGGGTTGGGAATGACCTTATCCAAGTTCGGCTCAACAGGGCTCTTATTTTGGATAACTGGTTGAAGGGTTATTCCTGTTCTCTAAATTATCTTTCCAGAATTGGCTCAAATCATTTCCCTATAAGTTTTGAGGCTGATTCAATGTCAGGTAAGAGAAATTTCCCCTTTAGATTTGAAAGAATGTGGCTATTGCATCCTAATATTTTTTATTGTATTCGTGAGTGGTGGAATATAAGTGTTAATGGGACTGCTATGTTTAGAGTTGCTAAGAAGCTTGGCAAGGTCAAAACTAAAGTTAGAATTTGGAATAAGGAGATTTTTGGGGATATTTTTGCTACTAAGGCTGCAATTTAGTATGACCTTAAGGATATTCAGGATCGTATTCAAAAAGATGGTTATGTGGGTGATCTTTTATCTAAGGAAAATGTTATCCTTACCAAATACCATGACATTATTTCAAAAAAAGAGGAATATTGGAAACAGAGATCCATATCCATTTGGCTCTCTACTGGGGATAAGAATACCAGGTTTTTCCATCTGACCACTATGAAACACAGGGCATCTAACCGTATTACCCATATTATGAAGAGTGGTGTAAAAATTTAGGAGGATGAGATCAGGAATGAGGCTATCCAGTTCTTTGAGAACCTCCTTTCTTTGGAAGAGGGATTGGATGTGAATGCTCAACAAATGCTTATTGAGTCTATCCCTAATATTTTGAATGAGCATCAAAATAGACTTCTTACTGTTATCCCTTCTTTGGATGAGGTTAGAAAGGTTGTTTTTTATTTTGAAGGGAATAAGGCCCCTGGGCCCGATGGGTTCCCCATGTTCTTTTTCCAGGTCTTCTAGGAAATCGTGGCTGATGATGTGGTTAATGTTGTCAAGGAGTTTTTTGGATCCAGGAAGATGTTGAAAGAGCTTA
>VDFB02057594.1:0-13363 GCA_007258455.2 Sequoia sempervirens
TTGCTTTGGAAAGAAAAGCCACCAATTAGCGATGGGCGATGGACAATCAGTCATCGCTCATCATTGATTTAAACTCAGCACGTCCTATGAAAAGAGAGATGTGTGATGATCACCAATTTGATGAGGAAGAATACAAATCAATCCATGATGGGCGATGAAGAGCAACTGCCATTGCTAATTGCCAATTCAAATGGGATATACAAATCAAAAACAATGATTGGTATGAGTTCATCCGTGCAGCAATGACAGCCGTGAAAGCCGATTTTCAACCAATCACAAGCAAGAATTAATCTTGCTTTTCCTAGAACATTTGGAATTGTAAATATTTACAATATTTTAAATATTAACATTTGAAACTTTAGAAAAATTGTGAATTTTAATTACACCTATGGTCCATTTGGAGGAAATTCACTGCGGGAAAATTGGGACACTTGGAGCCAAGATTTTTTGTGTGTGGCCATAATAAATTATTTAGAAATAACCCATTTCATCAAAAATTTCCCAGCCATCAAGAATCAGGTACCTCCTTTGTAAACTGGCCCCCGGGACGTGTTCACCACACCTAAAATGCATTAAAATAACGCATCATATGACCTTCATTTTTTATGAAAATGGAGTTGTAGAGGTTTTAGACCAAAAAAAGAAATGGGTTTTCCTTATATTTTCAAATTTTGAAACTTTTTGGAACACCAATTTTGGTCATTTGTAGTCAGAAAAGGATTAGTTAACCCATCAAAGCTCATCCAGGAGGCACAAAACTGAGCATGCATGTAACCATTTGAACCAAAAAACTAATGCAACAAACATAATGGAAAAATTATTCCTAAGATGAAAAATATTAAATACCAAAGTGGCTCACTTAGGTTTTTCTGCAATTTCACCTATCACAAACCAACTTGAGCACAAGTCACCTCATTGAAAAATTATCAAATCTTCTCTTGGGGAACTGTCGCTAGAAACACTAGGTCATTTGAGTACATTGAATATGTGTAAAAGAGGGATTCCCTTTAATCCACATTTGTCAAAAGATATTAAGGGTCAAAGATGACCATTTTGAAGCATTCTGAAAATGTAGGTGTGAAAACATAACAAACTGCATTTGCTTTTGACCTAGTTAAAATATCAAATCTGATCATAAGAATCTAAAAATAAACCAAGGAGCATATGAATGTAGGGAGAATGGAGAGAAACAATCCATTCATCATGACAATCATCCAGTTGCAAAATATAAGCTCGAATGGGAGGCCACTTCATAGAACCAAGAGTTCACAAGCAACAAAAAAGTGTCAAAACCCTCCAGCTTTGCTTTTCAAAACACTATCAAAACTCATCATGGGAAGTTGAAAACTAACATGCACATTCACATATATCACATGAGTGTGTCCAGAAAGGGGTTTTGCACAAAAATCAACTAGCTTTGAATTGTGAACCTCAAAAGTGGGTCACTTGGCCAGATTTTTTCAAGGGCTTTTATGAGTGTGCAAAGACAAATTTTTCAATATGGGCACTTCAAATTTGCAAAATTTGAAGGTTCCATTAGGCATGAATTTCTTGGGGACAAGCAATCTCTAGGAAGGGAGAACTGTAATGTCCTCATTTTCTAGCTTACCAAACTGAAAATAATTTATTTAATATTGCCTAGAAAAAATTATATTTAAAAAAGGGTAGGTGCATGATTATCATGGAAAAAACAGGCCCTTAAGTGGAAATTTTTTTTAAAAAAATCAGAGTTAGGAAACTTGAAGTAAAAATTTGAATAAGTTACCTATATTATTTCAAAAATATGTAAGAATAGAATCTATAGAAAATTGAATTTAGTTTCTAAACTACTAGGTTTATTTAAAATAAAAAAATCTATTTGGTGAAAATTTGAAATTTCAATGCAATAGTACTTAAATCAAAGGGAAAATAAGAAGTAGGTGTCAATCAATTCATCGCAACTCACAATAAAATGATAATATTTTTTATAAGATTTTAGATATAAGTAGAGTAATCATATTTGGATGATGCATTTTTTGTAATTTTTTTCGAAGTAAATAATTAATTATAAATTTTTAATACAACTTTTAAAAATATAAAACTCATATGTCAATTAATCTTAACTTGTCAAAACTTCATGAAATTCATTTTTTTAATTCCTTTATAATATGCTAAGCATAGAATGACGATGTTTCAGATTCAAAAAAATGTGATACCATTTGAAAACTATAAATGTTTTCAATCAACCTATCAATCAGACTTTCACGTGAATCCAAATAGGAAAAATGAACAATAATTATTTATTAAATTCAAAGTAAAGCATAACTGTATTATGGAAAACTAAAAATATCCTTTAAAAACCTTTTTTGTTTCATCAATTTTGGGTTTAAAAAAAGTCATCAGCCACATACCCTACACATACCCATCATATTGGCACTTTTTGGCCCATCATGATCATGCACATACCCAAAGGCAATATTAAATAATTAGATTATAAGGTTATTATAAAGTGTCGGGCAGGATATATCTAAAAAATATTTTGTAAATTCACTTTATAATAAAGTGCTAATATGTTTTGGCAAGAAATTTAATAAGGGATTCCTATATGGTTATAAGAAGTGATGTGAGCCCATTCCTTCAATATGCTTCTTTACTATTTTTATCTAGTAAGTTGGTGGAGCTCTCTAGAGTCCAAAACCGTAGGTGGGAATTCCTACAAGTATCCAATTTTGGTGGTGAAAGATTCCCCGCTAGCTAGATTTGAGCGGATTCAGTCATGATTCACATTTTCATGTTAATGTACTTGGTTTCAAAATTTGTGAAGTTTCCTCCAATTTTTTTTTCAAATTATAAGGGTTTGAAATAGATTGATAGTTAAAAGATTTCTCGAGGTTTGCAAGTTTTCCAGTTAAAGTTTCAAGGTATAGATTTCAAAGAATTTATGGAAAAATTTGTAGGTATTCAATGAAGTTTCAAGTTGATAGATGGCAGAATTTATAGGTTTTAAAAGTTATATTTTGGTGATGGAGAAGATTTGAGAATATTTGAGTATGATACTATTATTCTAAAAAGTTGACTATGTTTGTGCATTGGTGCTAAATATTTACATTTGAGAAGGTGTTTATACCTAGAGATATAATTGATGAATTAAGTGTAGTTCTATTTGGAATGGAAAACATAATACTATTCTTTCCTTTTAATACTTGCAGGTGATGAGTTTAGGTGATTCAAAACAAGCTCAAGTCATTAAATGATATATTTTCCAATCATATTATCATATTATTGTTGCAAGTATGAATGAGTATGGTGGTGTTATTAATGTTGTCATTGATGTCAACACAATATAGGTTGTTGCAAAGAAAGGAAACAAGTGATTGTAGTTGGTGCATGTATAGTTGAGATACTATTGAGATATTGTGAGTACATGAAGCTATCTTTATGGTGTTGCAAGTGTGTTGATATGATGAGTTACCAAGTTCTTTTGAGAAAATTAATAAATAGTGAAGACAAAATTGTGTGTGTTTAGAATGTGCTCTGATATGTGCTCCACATTTCTTTTGTGTTGATCCTATGCTTGTACGGATTTTTAGTATTGTTTAAGGGAATCCTTGGGTGATATATTCAGGATTATAGTTTCTAGTTTGATGAAGAGTGAAAGTTGAGTTCACTGGTTTGTGAATTGGTTTGGTAGAGTTGTTTGTCTATGGACTGGGAGAAATGTATCTGCTCCGTAGTCCTCCATTGGTTTGTTTTGAACAATTTTTGTAGATATAGAATAATGCTTGTAATGGTATTATCTATGTTCTATAAAAGGTGTTCATGGTTTGGTGCTCTAGAAGACTAGTTTTAGAGTTACTTTTTGTGTTTGTATAGTCTAGATGGACTGATGGAAAGTGAACTTTGTGTATGAAGGTTGTTACAGTAGCTACAGATGAATATGAAGGCATCTAAGATGTGTTTCAATGTATTTTGAAGCATATTATGTGGTCTACATGTTATCTTCTTGTTAAAGAAGCATGTACTTCAAATTTCATTGGTGTTTTAATTAGGTTTGGCTGACCTAGTGTTTACACATCATGTGTATGATAAGTATCAATTAAGGAAGCATGTGATTGATCCAAGATGTTGTTTTGGGTCCTGGTTAAGTGTTGGTTTGGTCTACTCTCATTCTCATCCACCACGAGAATGTTGAGTTTCTAACCTAATTTGAATTTGTAAAATAAATAATGTGTAGCTGACCTTGGAGAAAGTTTATAAGGTTGAAGATAGTATAGATACAAGACAAGGTGTTAAGGATTGTACACCACAAATGTGAGAAGCAAGGTAGATGTGAGAGATTGTGTGAAAGTGAATTGAGGCAGCAAGAACTCCAATGTGCTAGACTGTTGAAAGTAGTGAGTTGATGGTGTCTACAATTCTCTGATCAAGGCTGCAGATGTGTGCAAGTTGTTGTGGTGGATATTCTATTGCATTGAGATAATGTTCTTTGTGTAACAGTCTTATTTCTATCTTTCTTTGTCTATAGGAAGTAGGCCTCCCTTTTGGACAGTGAGTCCTATCTGGACAGTAAGTCCTATTTAGATAGTGATTCCTATCTTGGGCAATGATCCCTCTAGCAATGATCCTCTTTGTAAACGGTTTTGTAATTACTCTTATATTGTGAGTTAGTCGTCACCGTGGTTTTTCCCTTATTGGGTTTTCCATGTAAATCTAATGCTTCTTGTGTTGATATTACTTTATGTTATTTTCACTTCATGCTCATACTTAATAATAGATTAAATCATATGTGGAGATAATAATTGTTTGATATTTGTGATGAATGTTATTGGTGACAACTGATTCACCCCCCTCTCAGTTGTCTTGTTTATTTCAACAATTGGTATTAGAGCTTTGGTTCCTCGAAGAAGAGCTTAACCACTTGAGGTAGATCCGATGGCACACAAATTGAGAATCCCTATGTGATGCAATGATAGGGTGTCAACCAACTCACAACCATCATTCACAGAGACTCCAAACCTCTTTCCACACAAAAACTCACTTTTTGTCTTATTCTCAAATTTCAACATAGTCTTCCTACTAGGTCAACCAACCCACTGTTCTTATCACAACCTTCAATTTTTCCAAACAACTACTACAATAAAGCATCAATTTAGGCACCCATTAAGGCCTCCTTTCACATAACTTAAACTCACTTACAACTCTTTTGGAACATCAATCCCAAAGCTTGCTTTCAACGTTGAACTAGCCTTGAATTAGGCCTGTTTTCCAAAGAGATACACCTTTAAACTTGCAACCAACTCTTGAAACCACCAAACATTCAAATAACATCCTTCAAAATTTTAGAATATTCAACTTTAGGGTCCACACTCACTCACTAAGACCTATTTCCACAAAACCCTCGTTTTCTTCCCAAATAGCTAGGGCTTATTGAAACTCTCATGCACAGACCTCTCATAATCCCAAAAATACTTCAAAAAAACTTACTTTTTCCTGCACAAGCTCAATTCATCCTTTTATTATGCTTCCCCTAAGTTTCACACACACTTCCTTCTTTAACTCTCTCAAATTCACTTGTTTTCACCCTATGTCAACTAGGGTTTCATTCCCCTTCACACATTTGGTCTCCTCTGACCTCTCAAACCTTCAAGACATATCAAATTACATCTTCTCACACATATTTCAACAAGTCCTATCATGTTTTCAATCCTTTTCTTTAATTCACTCTCTCTAGCCTTGCTCAAAAGGCACAAATTCTGATTTTTCACCAGGGCAACATGGAGAAACTACTCACAAGACCTTTTCCAAACCTAAAAATCTATTCCTACACCCTAATCTATGCTTACCAGGCCCATTCCACCAAGAAATAGTGAATACAAAATAGTGGAATGGGCTTTTAGTTCATCCTAGGCCTCAAACCCTTCACCCCTATTTTCAAACCATATTTTAGTAATCAACCCCTAGATTGCTTAGTACACAATGAAATCCCTCAAGAGTGAGTTCAATACAAAGCCAATACATCCTTTTAAAAAATTCAAAATATGTCAAGGTAAATCCTTGCTGTACAAAACTGTACACAGGAAGGTATAAAGAAAAATACACAGAAATAACATAAGTAATTATCATTTATTGATTTCTCTCCTTCAAGTTCTTCAACAACCACTTACATTGATGATATTCATCTATTTAAACATTTTCTATCCCCAACTAACTGCTTCAGCTTCCTATAACAACCTTTCAAATTATATGACTGTTGGCCTTCTCAAAGTTACATTTTTTTGCATTTTGCAATAATTACAATTTGACAACTTTTATCAAATTTGCAATATTTCTCCTAAGACCACCTAATGACTCAAAAAATTGCATAAGCATTATAAAATGGCCCACCATGGCCTTATTCAACAAAATCATGACTAACTAGACTCTTTACACCAAATTGACAAACAAGGTGCTCCTACACCATTCATCCAGCCATAAGATTCCTTCCAAGTCCCTTGGAAGCCTTCATTCTTTGAACCTGCAACAAATCTTTGTCCACCAAACTTTGATGCTCCTTCTTGTCCTTGCATTAGCTTCATCTTGACCTTTGGCTTAGTTTTTTCCATGTTTAACATCCCTTCTCTTGAATTGTGCTCTTATATATGCATCAACATGCTCTGGTTTGTTTTCATCAGCTCCATCTATTTGCTCTTACTTTGTCCTTCCTCTTTACTCTCTACAAAACTATCTACATTTTGACCTTCACCTTTCATCTTAACTCTTGGATTAACTCCCATCATTAGGATCATCAAAACAAGGAAGTAGAAAAATACTCCCTTCGCTCTTTGTCACTTAACTCTTCTTTTCACAATCTTTCTCAGGTTCTTTATGCTTAGAACCACTATCATAATAGTATACAACTTCCCCATTATACATTTTGTCAACCAAGGACAATCCACTATCCTAACCACATCACTTGCTCTCTTCTCCATCTCATTTGGAGACTTCATCGTCACTTCTTTCCTAGCCTTTACTTGGCCAATCTCTATCAACTTCTTTTCCTTAGTCTCTTTCAACATTGAGACCCTATACAAATACTTAATTTCCTCTTCTTCACCATTCATGGTGACTACAACTTTCGTATACTCTCCACACTTTTCCACTATCTTTCACCATTCCTCTTGGCTTACCACATTCTTTGACTTATTGTCCTTCACTGAACTCTTTATCAACACTGTATTCTTAGGCTCTTTTTCTTCTTGTCCCTTTAATGGACCACTTACTTCACTTACCATGCTTTCCATGTGCTTATCTTCATCCTCAACTGTCATGCATTCTTCCACTAGCCTTTTATCTAGGCTCTCTATAACTTTCATTTTCATGACCTACATCAAACTTTCTGCCTTCACTGCCTTATACTCTTTCTCTTTCCCTCTACACTAGCTCTTTTCATATTCCATTCTCAAAATTTGAATCAAATCTTCCTTCACCTTTGTGTTTTCTGACTAAAATTCCACTATTTTAGCATTGATTGACTGCTCCTTATCTTCCTTTACCTACAAGAGACACAATACTTCCCCTATCATAATTTCTTCATTCTTTACAAGCCCTTCAAGGCTTTCCTCAATCCATCTACACTCTTTTCTTTTTCCTTTTACCTCTACACTCATTCTCTTCACTTCTTAGATCTCTTTATCATTAGGTCTTCCAACACTTTTGCTATAAATCACTAGCTTCTCTTCATCTTTTCTGTCATCAGACATCTGCTGCTCCTTATACCCTTGTCCAATCAGTGGACAATATTATTCTCCTCTTGTAACTTCATCAAATATTTCTTTCCATTTCCTAGGAAACTCTCTTGCATACTGCTCACCTCTTTCTCCTTTTAGGACCTCTATCCCAAGATTCTTCTTCTCACACATCTTTTCATCAGACTCTGTCATATCAAACCTACTCTTTACTATCCTAGAAGTACTTGACTATCATACACCTTTTCTTTCAATTGCAAAAACTGAAATCTTCCTTGATTTTCATCATATCTCCCATTCTTGACTTGAACCTTTAAGGCCATTTCATCTTTGACCTTCACTAACTCAATCCTTTTCATCAACTCATCTTCTCCTTTGCTCTTTAACATTGCACCACTATCAATGTTGGCTTCCTCAACACTCTTCTTCTTTGTAATGGTTGCATCTTCACCATATGTGTTTTTCTCATGCCTCAATGACTCTCTTCTTCCCTACATTAGAATTCTCTTTGTCTTGCATTGTTTCCTATCCTCTTCTACCAAAGGAATTAAGTTAAAAGTAATTCCATCATTCATGATCTTTTAACTGTTTTTCCTTCCATAATATAGAGAAAATATATCATACATCCATGGCATTCCGAATAATAGATGGAACACACTCATAGGCACAATATCACACAATATTTTATCTCTATAGGAACCTATATGAAATTCAATCCAAGTTTGTTCCTTGACCAATAAAGCATGCTCACCATTCACCCAAGAAACATAAGAAGGTGACTCATGAGGTACCCTCTCTAGTTGCAACTTGTCAACCATTTCTTGAGATGCCAAATTGTCTACACTACCTGAATCAACCATCATAGTACATACCTTACTTTGACACTTGCAGGTAGTCTTGAATATTGCATTCCTTTGTGTTGCTTCTCTAATTTCCATTGCCATGTTGTCTTGTCTTTTCAACTTCCAATTGCAACCTTCAACCAATCACCTTTAGGAATCTTCAAGTTGTGCTCTAATACTACTTGATGCAATGAAAGGGTGTCAACAAACTCACAACCATCATTCAAAGAGACTCCAACCCTCTTTCCACACAAAAACTCACTTTTTGTCTTGTTCTCAAATTTCAACCTAGTCTTCCTACTAGGTCAGCCAACCCACTTTTCTTATCACAACCTTCAATTTTTCCAAAAAAATTCTAGAACAAAGCATCAATCTAGGCACCCATTAAGCCTCCTTTCACATATCTCAAACTCACTTACAACTCTTTTGGAACATCAATCCCAAATCTTTCTTTCAACATTGAAGTAGCCTTGAATTAGGCCTATTTTCCAAAGAGACACACCTTTAAACTTGTAACCAACTCTTGAAACCAACAAACAGTCAAATAATAGCCTTCAAAACTTTAGAATATTCAACTTTTAGGTCCACACTCACTAACTAAGACCTATTTCTAGAAAACCCTCATTTTCTTCCCAAATAGCTAGGGCTTATTGAAACTCTCACACCCAGACCTCTCACAATCCCAAAACTACTTCAAACAGACTTTCTTCTACTTGCACAAGCTTAATTCATCCTTTTATTATGCTTCCCTAAAGTTTCACACACACTTCCTTCTTTAACTCTCAAATTTCACTTGTTTTCACCCTATGTCAACTAGGGTTTCATTCCCCTTCACACATTTGGTCTCCTCCAACCTATTAGAACTTCAATAAATATCAAATTACATCTTCTCACATAGATTTCAACAAGTCTTGTCAAGTTCTCAACCCCTTTCTTCAATTCACTCTCTCTAGCCTTGCTTAAAAGGCACAAATTCTAATTTTTCACCAGGGCAGCATGGAGAAACTACTCACAAGATCTTTTCCAAACCTAAAAACCCATTCTTACACCCTAATATATGCTTTCTAGGAGCATTCCATCAAGAAATAGTTAATACAAAAAGGTGGAATGGCCTTTTAGTTCATCCTAGGCCTCAAAACCTTCACCCCTATTTTTAGACCAAATTTTAGTAATCAACCCCTATATTTCTCAATACACAATGAAATCCCTCAAGAATGAGTTCAATACAAATCCAATACAGTATTTTAACACATTCAAAACATTTCAAGGAAAATCCCTGTTGTACAGAACCGTACATAGGCTGGTAATAGAGAAAAATACACATAAATATCATAAAGTAATGATCTTTTATTGATTTCTCTCCTTCAAGTTCTTCAACAACCACTTACATCAATTATATTAAGATATTTAAACATTTTCCATCCCCAACTAACTTCTTCAACTTCTTATAACAACCTTTCAAATTATATGAGCATTGGCCTTCTAAAAGTTACATTTTTTTGCATTTTGCAACATTTACAATTTGACAACTTTTAGAAAATTTGTAATATTTCTCCTAAGACCCCCTAATGACTCAAAAAATCTCAAAAGCATTAGAAAATTTCCCACCATGGACTTATTCAACAAAATCATGACTAACTAGACTCTTTACACCAATTTGAGCAACAAGGTGCTCCTGCACCACTCTATTTGATGGATCTGACTACAGTTTCTAGAAAGTGCAGATGAGAGGTTACCTGATCTCTCTTGGCTACAAGACTTGGAAAGTTGTTGAGACAAAATATGTTGAGCCAACAAGTGGTCCTTCTGCAGATGAGATTTCTACCCATTAAGAAAATGAAAAATCAAGGTATGCAATCTATAGTGCTTTATCTAAGACCGAGCTAACAAAAATTATTTCATTAGGCACTTCTTATGAAGTTTGGGAAAATTTGAAAGATATCTATAAAGGAAATGATGTTAGGATTTAGGTGTCATCAACCTTGTAAATCCTTTATTTTTATTATTCTCCTAAAGTGTTTTGTACATTTACCCATAAGAGGTGAAACTATTTGACCAACAGTGGTGAAAGAGACTATGTAAATGTAGTGTTACCGTTACCGTTTATCCTTATGGAAAAGGACAAATTAGCTAGGTGTCCCACCTTGGAATCTTCTAAAATAAGGTTGTGGGTCAAAATAGGGTGTTGTAAGAGCATCTATGACATGCATGCAAGTTGTCATAAGATGCTATGACAGTATGACAGATTCCCTATGACAGAATATGCTATTTTTAGACCCCAGGCACCCATGCATAAAAGATGCCTTATGACAGCTGTAAGAGCATCTGTAAGAGGCTATTTTTGGTATTTTTTTACCATTTCAAGGAGGAAGGCATGGGTTTTTCTAGGTGGTATTGCTGCCTATTGTTTGGTGAAACCATGGTGGTCTTCATCCTCACAAATCTCTATAAATTGGGGCCTTGAGCTAGTGTTATTAGAATTCAGTTTTGCAGGGTAACAGGGTGCTGCTAGATTTATAGGGAATGATAAGAGAAGTCTATTGCTGCATGTAATATTGAAGATTATCAGTAATATACTTGCCTCTCTTTCGGTGGTGGAGTTTTTTCCCTTCGGGGTTTCTCCACGTAAATCTATTGTTGCATGTGCTATATTGTTCTATCTCTCTCTCTCATTCTTTCTTCACACTAAGGCTAAGGTTAATCTACATATTTCAGACGGTACCCCACATTTAAGTTCATATTGAAATCTTTCTTCACCTTGTTTCTTTTCAACATTTGCATCAGAAAGCACCAGCTTTGTTAAGGAAGGGACGCTTTCCTTTTAGAGTGTTGAAGGTTTTTTGCTGCAGTGGGAGCTTTTGTGTTGTGGGTTTTGCAGATTTGTGAAAGATTGTATACCATGGCCTCCACCTCTCGTCTAGATATTGAGAAGTTCAATGGAATTGGTTATGAGATGTGGAAGTTGAAAGTGGAGGACCTTCTTGAGGAAAGAGATCAGTGGTTACCAGTTTCAGTTGAAAAGAAGCCATCTACTTCAACCTTGTCAGATGAAGATTGGAATAAGTTAGACAAGAAGGCTCGAGGGACTATTCGGTTGTGTCTCATAGATTTTGTCCTCCTGAATGTCTCTTCAAAAGACATAGCATACAAGCTTTGGAGGAAGATAGGTGAAATCTACCAAACTAAGAGTTTGTCTAATAAGTTGTATCTCAAAAGATGTTTGTATTCATTAAAGATGAAGGATGGTGAATCTATTGTTGAACATTTGAATGCTTTTAATTTGATTATAAGTCAGCTTGCATCTATTGATGTTAAAATAGAAGATGAGGATAAATGCATTTTATTGATTTGCTCTTTGCCAGAATCTTGGGAAAATTTAGTTATTGCTATAACAAGTGGTGGTGCAGAACCTAAGTTGGATACTATTATTCCCATACTTCTTTCAGAGGAGATGAGGAGAAATACCATGCACATTGGCTCCCAAGATGCCTTGCATGTGCGAGGTAGGCCCAAGGAGAAAGAGCCTAAAGGGGATAAGAAGAAGGATAAGTCTAAAGGATGATCTAAGACCCCTGGAAAGAGCAGAGTGAAGTGTTGGAACTGTGGTAATCGGGGACATGTGAAGAAGGAATGTAGAAACAAGAAAAAGAATGCAGATTCCTCCACGGAAAAGTCCTCTGATAACGGTGATCTGATGCTTTGATTATTTCAGCTAACACAGTTTGTAATCATGCTTGGCTTATTGATTCGGGTGCTTCCTTCCATATGACTCCTCATAAGGAGTGGTTTTCTACATACAAAGAATATGATGGAGGAGAGGTCTTCATGGGTGATAATAGCTCACAAAAGGTTATTGGTAAAGGAAAGGTAAAATTGTGTTTCAGTGATGGGAGGGTTAAAACCCTTGATGATGTTTTACATATTCCAGGACTTACAAAAGGTTTAATTTCAGTTTCCAAGTTGAATGATTCAGGGATGCATGTGACATTTGACAAGTCTGGTTGCAGGATGGTAAGGGGAAGTTTGGTGGTTGCTAAAGGATCTCGGACAGGGAATTTATTTACGCTACATGCCTCTACTTTTTGTAACTCCTCTTTTGTAACTAGTGCTGAAAATGCATGTATGTTGTGGCACCATAGATTGGGTCACATTGGTGAAAAAGGTCTTAGGACCATACTTGATAAGAAACTAGTAGACGGTATTTCTAATTATTCTATTGGTAAAAATGATTTTTGTGAGGATTGTGTGTTTGGTAAACAAAACAAGTCATCATTTCCTAAAGGAACTAATAAAGCTAATGGATTGTTAGAACTTATTCATTCGGATGTTTGTGGTCCAGTGGATACAGATTCTTTGGGTAGATCTCGTTATTATGTTTCCTTCATTGATGATTACTCAAGATATACTTGAATTTATTTTATGCATTCAAAATCTGAAGTTTTCACCAAATTTAAGGAATTTAAGGCATTGGTTGAAAAGCAAACAGATTATAAGATAAAAGTATTGAGATCTGACAATGGGGGTGAATATTGTTCTAAGGAATTTGATGAGTTTTGCAAACATGTAGGAATTGTTAGGCAAAAGACTACACCTTACACACCCCAACAAAATGGGGTAGCAGAAAGAATGAACCATACATTAATAGAAAGAGCTAGGAGCATGTTAAGTAGTGCTAAGTTAGACAAATGCTTTTGGGCAAAGGCTATTGGTATTGCTTGTTATTTAATTAATAGATCTCCTTGTAAAGCTCTTGTTGATAAAACTCCTTATGAAATGTGGTTGGGTAAAAAGCCTTCAGTTTCACATTTAAGGGTCTTT
>VDFB02057595.1:0-62416 GCA_007258455.2 Sequoia sempervirens
TCATCAACAATATCCTTTGTTGATTTTATTGGTAATATTGAGAGGAAATTTTCTACTATGTTGGCCTTCCTTGGTTTAGCTACAATTGTGATATCAAATTCATGTATTGGTAACAACCACCTTGCAAGTATTCCTCCAACTAATAGTTTATTCATCAAATATCTTATGGTTGTATGATTTGTGTGAATAAAGACAGAGCATCCTATGATGTAATTTATCATAATTTATTAATGACGTATACTAAATTGCCAACATTTCCTTTTTAGTTACTATATAATTAAGCTTTGCACCTTGAAGATTCTTGCTTATATAGTAGATGACATATTCTAAATTCCCTTTTTTATATCATAGACAACACCTATTGCAAAATCATATGCATCTATATGTATGTGAAAAAGGTATTATTCAGTTTGGTCCTCTTAAGATAAGGGTCTTAGTAAGTGTTCCCTTAAGATATTTAAAGGCATTTTGGCATGTAGGGGTCTAATCAAATTCCACATCTTTAGAGAGGAGAACAAATAATGGGCTATCTATCTTACTAAAATCTTGGATAAACCTCCTATAGTAATCAACATGACCAAGAAAACTTGCATCCTTTTGCTTTTGAGGAATAGGCAAAGTGGATATCACTTCTATCTTTATGTTCTACCTGTATTCCCTTACTGGTCACAAAATTTCCCAAGACCACTCCTTCAACCATCATCGTGAATCATTTTTCATGACTACAAGAAAGGTTGTGATATTGACACCTTTGCAGGACTTTCCCCAAATTAGCCAATGCTTTTTCAAAATAATTCCCATAAGTGGTAAAATCATCGATGTAAATTTCTATGGAATCATGTGCAAAGTCTGAGAATATACTTAAGGCTACTCTTTGAAATGTTGCATAAGCATTACATAAACCAAATGGTAAGACAAAATAGACATATGTACCCCATGGGCAGGTAAAAGTTGTCTTCTCCAAATCTTTTGGAGCTATTTTTATCTGATTATACCCATTGAATCCATCTAAGAAGGAGAAATATTGCTTACCTACTAATGAATCTAGCACTTCATCAATAAAAGGAAGGGGGAAATGGTCTCTTCTTGTTGATGCATTCAATTCTCTATAATCAAAACATACCCTCCATTTACTTCCCTTCTTTTGTACAATCACCTATGGGGATACCCATTGGCTATTAGATATTGGATAAATAAACCTTGCATCTAGCAAATTTTGTAATTATGTTTAACTATGTCATGCATAGATGGGTTCATTCTTCTTTAAAGCTACCTTAGTAGCTTGTAGTCTTCATTAATATAAATCCTAGAAACGCTTAAGTGAGGATTTATTACTTTCATGTCATGATAGCCTCATGTGAATGCAGGTGTGTGTGCTTGAAGCATGATTAATAATCAAGATTGTTGTGTAGTTTTCAATTGGTTGTTGACATTTAGTGTTATGTTCGATGTGATTTCTATGGTTAAGGTTGATGTCTTGACATAAGTAATATCAAGACCTGCTATATTGGGATTACAATTTTGGGGTAGTAGTGTATGAAAAATCTAAGAAGTAGACACAAAGGCATTTGCGAGTAGTATGTTGTGTAAAGGATAATGTAATCATGTGAGACAATTGTGTCGTTGTGAGTCCCTACCATAAGAGTTTTGCATAATATGTTCAAGAACTTCATCTTCATCTTGGGTTTCCAATATTGATCTACATTCAATAGTCATGAGTGTTTGTAAGGAATATTTGTCATCCTCATCTTGGGAAGGTCATACAGTTTGATCCAAATTTGTATGTGGCTGTGTAGGTGGGTAAAGGGCCATTTTTTTTTGTCACATTTGTATTGATAATGATCATATTTCTATACATACAACCAATGAATGCATCTACACTAGCCAAATAAGGCCTCCATAAGATTAAGGTGTATCTTGCAAGGTTTGCTTTAGGTTGTGTAGGGCCTCTCTAATGTCTGATTAACTTGGTGTTACTAGGTAGGCACATGACTCAGAGTGTGGATTACTAACTAAAAAGTTCATCTTTCACACAAGAGGCTTCATTTAATTATCAACCAAGGACTTGTAAACTTTAGATAGTGTTGGCACAATATATGCATTCATGGATTCTAAACACATCCTATATCAATGGAGTATAGGTAATTACACATGTACAAAAAGCTGGAAAAGCTAGAAAAGGAAATGAAATGCTAATTTGTAAAATAGGGGAAATAAATATAAGTTGTTACCTTATACTACGAGTACCTATCACTCAAGATTGTAAACTATTAACTACTAAAACTAGACTATGACTAATTTCTCTGAAATATGCAACAAACATGAAACTACAAAATTCAATCTAAATTACAAAATCACATTCATGAACTCCACATGCATGTAACTAGAAATTACCTTTACTAATTTAAAAATGTATTAATTAATTTCTAATAACATGAAATAGAGTAGAATAATAGTACCTCAAGTGGCCCTTGCTTGAGTTGCTACTTCCACGGAAGATGTTAAATACTTACTACTTAATCAACAAATCATGATGTTTAACTAACTCCTTTTATTGCATAAAAAATCTGAACTTTTACATATAATTTGACAAGAATCTGCTAAAGATTTCTTATTCAACAATGCATATCTATCATTGCAACTGGTAACAACAAAAACAACTAAAAACTAGAAAACAACTATCAACAATTACTAGCAATTAACACTAGATTTTCTTGTAATAAGATTTCTGGATTAAAGTTGTGTTGTAATTTTTACATCTATGTTTCAGATCATACTCCATGATCCATCATCAGGATGCAATTCAGATAGATAGAAGAGTCTGGGAGGAATTTTATTCCTCTAGGATTGAATACATTCATAAATTATTTGTCCACTCTCCCTCAAATATAGGAGAGGACTTAGTCTTGAAACAAGAAACCATAATTATGAAACAAAAGAAGAGAAATTGAATTAGAACTTTGTGCCTAACGGTTAACTGCCATGATAGAGACATGTGCCTGAGGGTTGTCATGTCATGATTTAGTCCCACTTAGAACAAACTTATTCTCCTCCAAGTAGTCTTATTCAACGGTCAAGGATATGTTGTGGTGACTCATGGTGGATCTTTAAACAACCACCTTCATTCTCTTCTGGAAATGTCACACTTTGTTATCTTTGACCCTTCCCTTGCAATCATTCGTAGTTCCTTTTCTACGAGATGGAAATCCTATTGTTGTGGGTTATAGTCCTAGCTACAAGATGTTAGTTCATCCTTAAGGCATACACTTTTATTAACAATAATAATTTAATCATAGAATTATACTAAATCTCACGAACATTCATGCATTCACACACACATATGTCAACATATCATATTTTCATTTCCACACTCTTAAGTCTACTTTAAAGTGTATGAAAGGCATATAAATGATATATGAAGTCTTCAGAATGTCTATGAAACTTAGCAGATGAAATGATAAAATCATAAATTAGTAAAGGAAAACTAACCATTAATTGGACCCATTAGGTTGTAAGACCATACAATATGTAGGGTATTCCCATGAGTCCAATGAGATGACTAATTCTATAATTCCCTCTAGTTTAATGGTTGACCTATTTACTAGTTGTAAAATGGTAGGCATAGGTTGAAGTTCCATTAACTAAAGTTGTTTCATAGTTTCTTTTGTCATAACATTTATGGTTGCTCATAGGTCAATTAAGGTGTTTTTAACGAGAGTTCCATTGATTTGGACATCTGCTACAAGGCTATCAGGGTCTGCATATTTAGTAGCAAATATATTTCCTAACATGATGTTAGCAAGCTATCTTAAGACATGTGAAATCTTGGGGTCCTTCTATTTCCTCCCTTGCTTTTTAAGGCATAAATCTCATACATTTTTTGTGTATAAATTAGCACTTAAATGCTTCAATTAGGGGTATTTTATGCAAACATTTCTAAGTTGGCCCAATAAGTCAAATTTAGTTTTAGAATAATGATTTTCTATAGTTAGTCTTTCAGGGAATGGTGGTTTTGGACTCATGATATTATGTTGAGTCCTACTTTGTTTAGGTTCCTTTTCTTGCTTGTCCATAATATCTACTAGGGGCTCCTCATCAATAGGCTCTATGATGTGAGGAGATGAGGGATCGAATAGCGTTTCCCCTAAACAAAGATGGACATCACTCACCTCAACCCCACAGGTTGGGTATTGGATGGTGGACCATTAGTATAAGTCTACTAGATAGGATTGCTGTTAGGGTTTGGTGTAGGTTGGGCTGGCAGTTGGGGTGCTCTTGATTGTGATGGTATGGCCATGGTTGGATTTGGAAATATAGCAAGTTATTACAGTTACAAAGGTTGTGTCTATAGGTAGTTTGTATTTTGATTTTGCCATTGTTGACTCCCACACCACTGCGTTGACCATTGGTTTTGTTGGGGTGGCTACTAGGAATTGTAATTTGGGACCTAGTAAGTTGTGGTGGCCATATCCCCTATTGTTGTTGAGTCTAATTGGGTGTTTGCTCCATTGTCCATGATGGATTTTGTGTGTTATTTCAAGGTTGAATGTGAGAAGTTTTAATTATTACTTGGAAATGACATATTGTAAGATAATGGGTCTAGAGGCATACCTTGTCTTAGTTGAACAGAGTATGAGCTAAATATTTCTAATTCAAAATTTACAATACATCATTCATAATTGCATAAACTAAAAACTATTAATTAAATTTTCAATTCACAATCTAATCTATCAATCTAAACTAAGGTGGTTTTGTGGTACCTCAAGTGGCCCTTGCTTGAGTTGTTGCACCCACAAAATCTTCTTCAATTACTCACTCAGAAAAAACATGTTATTGAAATATCTTCTCTTTATTGAATTCTAACCATACACATAACTGCCAAATAGAATCTAATAGGAAATCTTATTCAATATAACACACATAAAATCTAGATGTCCTTCTTGACAAAGTTCCCCATTATATAGGGTCAATGAGAGTCCATTCTATTTGTGAAAGTTCTAAAAACAAACTTGAAGGCAAATGTCAAATCTCCCATAGGAATGGGAAGAGGACTGATTTTTATAAAATAAAAAATAATAACTATCAAAACAAGAGTATAGAAGTCAAACAAGGACTCTATACTCAACCAAGATTAACCATTATAACCCAAAATGTGCCCAAATAGAGCAGATTCTGTTATAATTCTTATGCTTATTGGGAGCATACTTTTTCTCCTTCATGACTTATTAAAAGATAAGAGTGACTCTTGGTCATTCATGATTTGATCCTTAAATGGATACTTCCATCTTCTTTTGAAAGTGATCATGTTGTAGCAGATTAACTCCTTTGTATCAAATTGTCATCCTTATTTTGTAGGTTGAGAAGCCTATTGTTGCAGGTTGACAGGTTCCTTGCTGCAAGGGTTACTTCTTATTTTTCAAGGCATTTTTCATTGCTAACAACTATAATTAAACATGAAATCCTACTAAACTCACAAACATTCATAGCTCATACACACACTTATTAAATTAACACATATCAACTTTAAATGCTTTAAACTACTTAGAGTTATAAAATCTCTAGTAATGTCTTTTAGAGTTTAGCAAAAAATAAGATAAAAGCATGTAACTTGATAAAGGAAATAAGACATTATTATGACTCATTAGTTTGGATATAGTTTGGTGAAGATTGTGTTTGTGTTATTTGGTGAATATTGTTGTTTGTGTTCTAAATTGTTGTTTTCATTGAAAATTTTGGGAAGGGACATTACAACTAGACGACAATGTAATGCGAGGACATCTACACAACATATTGGTGTTTGACATAGAGGATTCCAAAAAATATATATGGGTCCTTTGTCATTAGTGGTTTTTGTTTATATCAATATAATTTTGTAATAATTCTCCCATGAAAAAATGTTTTCACCAATTTGTTGTAATTGAACATTTGGACTTGTAAACTTATAACTTTTTATTCAATTTTAGTAATTTGTAAACAAGATAATTAGAATAGCTTTAGTAGGATTAAAGTTGTTGATTGATCCTAATATATTGTATGGGATTTCTCTCAAGGAAATTCAATCTTCTTTTATAAGACCCAAATTCCATACACTACATAAACAACTTGCATTACACATGGCATCTACTATGTAGAATTATCTTTTAGTTGGGAATGCTTGCTAGTTGATGGCTAGAGGTTATAAATCTATATCAAACCAATCAATTTTGCCACAAGTTTATCCTATCTTTCCTCTTACAATAAAAGCACCTAAAGTGTATGATATCAATGATCATCTTAAGAAAACTCATGCAAAAAACAAATATTTGGGATCTAATATATAAATATAAGGTATATAAAAATATTTTGAGGAAAGCTTTAATCATCAATATAAGATTTAATTTAGTTCCCATTATTTACCTAATCTTTTGGTTATTCATGAAAAATTATCATTATACATTGTTGTCAAATTGAGCAACACAACATTATAGGGGATTTTATAAATAAGATATCAAGTTTGAATATTTGTAGCAAGTTTAAATAATTTAAAGAATTTGTTGAGAAATAATCAAATAGGAAGGTTAATTTCTTGAGATCAAATAATGGACGTGAATGTTGCTTTTGGGAATTTGACAATTTCTAGACGTGTAGGAATTGTGTAACCAAAATCTCTTAATAGACACTGGAAAAAAAGTGTAATTGTAAAATGAATAAATCAGACACTAATAAACAAATATAGACACATGTTAAAGACAAACAATTAGGCCACTATTTTTGGGTCAAGGCTATGAGTACTACCTATTACTTGGTAAATAGATCTCCTTGTATAGGTGTGGTTGATAAGACACCGTATGAGATGTGAGCAAGAAGGAAACCTTCTATTTCACTTACATCCAATGGTTTTTCACTGAGGCTTAAGTTCTCATATGTAAAGAAAATATCTATATTAGATTTTAAAGCTTAAAATCGTGTTTTTGTGAACGTAGCCGAGAAAGATAATAACTTAAGTATAATTTTACCTATTGCTAAATAGAATTTAGATCTAATTGATTTCTTTAGTTCAAGTTCATGATTGGAGAGGATCACGTTTCCTTTGATGTGTTGGTTCATTTTAGCTTCCTCATACAAAACTAGTGTATCTAGGGTGAGTTGGAGGAATCATTGATATATATTACAATATTGATTATGCATCATATTTGGATGTTATCGTTACTTTAATTTTTGGGCCCACACTTGGTATATTATACATCTTGATTTATAGTAGATTACAATTTACCATTAATTATGTTTTATTGTGAATCTTATTCTAACTAAATCATGGATCGTGTTTGTCATGTTTTGAGAGACTTGATAATATATGCATGATTATGGATTATATTATAGATTATTGTATAATTTGTATTTACACTTGTTCTTAATTTGTGTAATACATGCATTACTTATTAGTAAAAATTAAGATTTTTTCTTAGTTATATTTTGCGGGTTGTTACACTTCTACTAAGTTGATAAAGATATTCAAAGTTTGAGTAGAACAAAGATTATAAAACAAGAGGTCAAGAGGTCCAGTCTCTCCCTTCTCTGTGGTATTGGAGGGTGTGTTGTGCTAATAACATCGATCATGCTAAAAAAGTTTACTAGACGCACTATAGTTTATGGGGGGATACTTGACTCCTACAGTCTAAAAATAGTATAAAAAATGTTTAATTACATGAAGCAATACTTGATGCATCTCCTTGTTCTTATATTGATTATACAAGTCATTATTATTGTTATATATTTCAACTAGTAAGGTAAGGGTTGGTGAATTTCCAATACATAATGATGGTAATGGCAACTTGGAATGTGATTTATTATATTAGTCACACATCACTTAATCATGAGACATGATATACTCTAGTGGAAAAAATATGGAGAGCGGTGCTTTGTTGTTCTAAAAATTTGTGATAATATATGTCACATTTAGAGACACATGTGAGTGAAAAATTAATCCTTTGAAATGAATCTTATATATAATTATTTATATAGTAAGACAACATGGTGAATTGCATTAATTATAAAATTTGATTTTAAGTTTATCTCTCAAAATCCATCAACTTATAGGTAGTGGTATATTAGTTATTTTCTCATGTTCTTATAGATACATTTGTTAGGACAGTCACATTTCACATGCATATATTTATCCTACTAGGTCTAGTATTTTGTATGGTTCTCAATGCATGATTACTTTAGGAGCTAGGGTTATTTTTACTTGATTTTTCATGCAATATTAATACTGTTGAGTATGAGGTAATGATTTTAGTTTTATGTGCACAACTATTTCTTTGGGATTTATTTATCATTATTCACAATGATCCATAGTTGGTAGCTCTGTAGATTTTTGGCTCTTATAAAACCAAGGAAATCAACTTGGTGTAGTATCATAATTTAGTCATATAATTGCTAGATTCTTTTGATTGCTATAGCATTGATGTTATTCCATGGAAAGTTAATAGAGATGCAATTATCATTTTTAATGCAACTCTAATGAGAATTGAGGATAATAATCATTTCCTCCTTTTCTTATTTATAAATTATGCTAGTTGGTAATACATGATAGTGATATATAGGTTTGTGCTACATTGAAAGGGGGCAAATGGTTTTAGATATTTATAGTTGTTTGGAATGGGGGAATTTCCCCCTAATTACTTGAAGAATTATTATATATGTATTTGGAAAAGTATTGCTAAATATTTGATTATTTCTTGTGTGCTTTATAAAAGGGGATATAATGGCTCATTGCTTATATACTTGAATGATATTAAAAAATAAATTTCTATTTAAGAAGATTGAGGAGCCTATATGATAGACATTTGAGTGTTAAGGTATTAGCTTGATGTGGGAATGTTGAATCTCAGTAGTCATGCAATCATACGTCACCAAAAAATATTTTTAGGGATGCAAGTCTCATTTTTGTTCACATGCTTTGTTTCATTTTATTGTTGTGTTTGTTCATTGGATACTCTATTCAAAGACAAATACAAATGTGAGAGTTGTTGACTTCTAAAATTATGCTCTTAAGTTTTTGGTGTGTAATTGGTGTTGTGTACACTTATTCTTTGAAGAGGTTGGTCTTTCCTTGACCATGTATTTACAATAATTCTATTCATTCTTATTCTCATGCATCTTCATATGTGTGTTAACATTTAATTTGTTCACTAACCTATTCATACATTAAATAATGACATTTATCAATTGCTCATTCAAATGGTGCTTGAAAGTTGAAATCAATTACTTTGGGAAGGGAAAACATTTCAACATATAATGAATATATCTTGGACTTATATTTTGAGGAAGAACATGATGGGAAATATATATAACTATATCATAACAAATGGTAAAGGGTTTGGTAGTTTTAGGGTTTTATAGTTGGAAATATGAAGGTTGGTTGCTTGGAGGAAGTGGATAGATTATTGGTTAACTATTTTTTAGATTCACATATAGAGAGTTTATAACTCACATTGTGATATATTTAGAATGAGTAGTCATGTTTTGTAATGACATTTATATCAAGGTAATAATTGTATTATTTATCAAAAATGTATTCTTTTTTGTAGTTCATTATATACTTTGTGTGTGATAATTGGTTATTCATTTGACCTATTACCATCACTCTGTTAGTTGGTATCAAACCAATAATCAGTAATTATGCATGTTTCATATTGTGAAACCATGAAGAGGATGCATAAAACCAAGGTAAATCTATGAAGAAGATGCACCGCTTAATGAACTAGGAGTTAACTCAACACCAATAATTGAAGTACTTGTCATCTAAATGGCTTAGTAAATAATAAATCATAAAAATATTAAACCAAATATTCAAGACTATCTATTTTAACTAAGATAACAAGCTCATGGGTAATTTTTTGTTGTTCCAAATGTGCTTCATGATTGTATTCTTTAATCTCATCATCAATAGTAGTGGTGACGAAAATGTTGTAACATGCACTCCTTAATCACTTAATAGTTATAGAAATTAATTAATAAAGTAAATATAATGGCACTCAAAGTCAAAGAGTCAAATCTTAGGATATTTCTTTTTATTTCTAAATATATAAAATTATTCTACAATCATCACAACTAGTGCAATTCCATTTACAAAACTTTGACATAAGCACAAAATTTAATTATATGTTAGAAATGCAAGTACACACACCTTAAAACCAATTTGGTGACATATATAACAAACCTAATTATAGAACCATGCTCTTTCATAAAAATTCAGAGCTATAGTATTATAAATGGAAAATATAAGATAATAAGTAGGAGTCATCTACTCCTCTCAATTGGTAAGATAGAAGATAAATAATATATTATCATTTTCATTACAAAACCTCTGCACCATTTCCTTTTTCCTAACTTGAAGTGTAAGAGAGAGAAAGAATGATCAAGGTGATATCCACTTTGCCATGAAAGATCAAGCTTTCTTGTGTTAATCCACTAGAGGAGCTTGACCTATCACAAAAGATCTAGCAGTATGTGGCCAATATGCACGATGGAATCTAGGTACTAAATGGATCATTATCAATCTAGCATGCCTATATGCCCATGTAACACATATATACTACACTCATCCATTGATATATTATGTAAGAGAATGTAAATAAGCCCAAGTAATGCACTTATGCGAGTAATCAATGATACTTAATGTTTACAACATAAAATGTTTTGATCAACTCAGTATGATATATTTCCCTTCTTCAAGAAGGATAAAGTAATACCTGGAAGACAAAGACCATACTGACATTAGTTCAAATAATGTATTCCCAAGGAAATAACATTTACCGAATAGTCCACCAAGGAAAAAAATCTATAATCCAACCATAACTCACTAATTCCACTCATCAGTAATTGATACAAGGAATGAAAGATCTTACTTCCTCGTTTGCTAATGTAAGATTTGGCTAAAAATCATACCCATGAAGTAAATAAATGAAGGAAAGCAAATATAGAAACAAAAAATGAGAAAGAACAAAGTGTATTCTACTCAAGAGAATACAAAGCTTACAATGAGCTTGTGAATTATTATTATTACATGTTGAGATTCCAAAGGGAACCCCTTGGTTATATAGGTCAAGGTGAGGGATAAGATATTATAAGATTATGACAAGTGTCTTAATCTTATGATATGGGACATAAAGTGGATAAGTATCATAAGATTGTGACAAGTGTCTTAATATTATGACATGTGAGATAAGGTGATAAATATCCCATGTGGACCTTAAGTAAACTTAAGTAATAAGGTGTGAAAAGGACCTAATGGATAGATAGTTAGATAAAGTATCCCTTTTCATATCAACACCCCCTTAAGTGCAACTTAGGGATAAATAGACAATGCAAAGATGCAAAGATGGGTCTCAACTACTAGGCCTAACGAGGTACCCATGTATAAAGATATTTATCACAAATGGAGAAAAGGAGAAAACCTAGTGGGAAAATAATCCTCTCAAAAAGAGAGAAAAAAATATAAAAATTCTCTTGAGAAAATATGAAGGAAAAAAACCCCATATAAGGAAAAATTCCCCCCATAAGAGAGAATAAACAAAGAAGGTCAAGTGAACCCCTTGGATATAAAATATCATGCATTGATGGTGGATGATTGACACAAAACTCTAAAGAGGGTCCAAGATTACCAAACTACTTTCCTCATGTTAGGAAGAAATAAAGACAATGATACATGCAAGGTATCTTCCCATTCTTAAAAGGAATGTCTTTAGAATATGCTCAACTGTCACAATGTCATGAGTCCCAATGTAGAACAATATGAAGATTTGTGTAGAGTATGGACCAAAGATAATGGTGAGTCCTCCAAATACTATAGTAGAAAGATGCCAAATGGTGTCAAGCACTAATGTAAAGAAACATGTACCACTTCAGAAGATGTCAACATGAATGGAGATTGAGTTGACCTTGTCAATTCACGAGTATCTGCATAATCCATCACTATGGAAGCATACAAATTTGGAGAAGGAGCAAGAATGATCTAAATACACCCATTTACAAATAGGTGGGAAATTAGAAAATCTATTGGGAACAAAACTCTTAACCAATTATGTCCAAACTCTTAAAAATAGATGAAGTTGTAACTATTAATGAAGAATTATTGATGAATCCCACACTACAACAAAAATAAGACCAAAATCAAAGATACCACTGCATGAGTATCAATTGGATACTCAAATGCTTAAAATTATAGATTCAATGAATAGTTTGTATGAGTGTCTCTGATTACAGACACTTCCTCCAACTAAAATCCTTACTAGGGGAGCTTGAATTTTGAATCCAATTTTTAAGACTGATCTTCCTTAATTAGGAAACCTTTTAGAAGAACACTCATCAATTTCATGTTCCAAAATGTTGCAAAATAACTAAGCGAAAGGCATTCATAGTTCAAAATTTGTGTCCAAGTGTCTCAAGAAGAATGAATTATAATATAAAGAGGAAAAGGCTTCAAAATATCAAATATAACACAAACCCTAATGAATATGTAAGAATGGTCCACAAATTTAGAATCTTGCATAATAAAGGAGCCCACCTCATCAATTAAATTCTTTATGGGGTCAAAATCATGCATGATCAAGAGAAGATTATATAATTTGATCCATAATGGGATATCAAATATATTACATAAATAGGATCAAAGGAGGGGAACCAAGGAACAACAAAGAGACCTAGTTGACCAAAAAACCAAGAGCCACCCTGCTTCACATAATTGTAATCCTCCACAAAATCAAAGTGAATAAAAAATAAACCAAAATTTAGTGCATCAATAGTCAAAAGAGTAAAATTGCTCCATGTTGTTTTCACCTAGTCAACCACTTGGTCAAAGGATGCACTCTTCATCAAGAAATAGATAATCAAATATCTATTCCCAACATCAATATAGGCTATATCAATGCAATAATATAGAATATGAGAATCAATGAGCTCATCTATAAATAGCCCATCTACATCACTAATGAAGAAAATAATGTTTTCAAAAGGAGGTCAAGAATTGAGGTTCAATCCTACGCCTGGATGGGAGAAGCAATAGGGGATAATGAAGACAAAATGGGAGAGAGGGTAGAGTTCAACCACTTGGCTAATTCTGCACAAAGGGCACTACAAACATGGAAGGCATTCAATTTGTTTTTATAGGTTGTAAGAGTTTGAGACTTTATGTTAGGAGAGACTCTTGTAGGGATTGAAGCATGGGGAAAAGGGGGATGACCTTCTGCACATAGCTCATTGTAGCATCGAGAGGGTTAAAATTATGGTTGGATGAAGAAAACTCGCCCATCCACACTAGCAAGTACTTGGAGGAGGATTTTTAGAATACATTTTTCCCACTCGCATCATCATTTGTAGCCTTGAGCATCTCGTAGAAAGAAACTATCAACTCGCCCATCCACACTAGCGAGTACTTGGAGGAGGATTTTTAGAATACATTTTTCCCACTCGCATCATCATTTGTAGCCTTGAGCATCTCGTAGAAAGAAACTATCTTCCCCACACTACTCCTTCATGCAAATGCTCCTTCACACACTTATATTACTAGAGATTTGCATATATACATAGATATACATACATACATACATACATATATATGTGTGTGTGTGCATATATATATATATATATGTATGTATATATATGTATATATATACACACATATATACACACATATATACCTATATACATGTGTATATATATATATATATATATATGTGTGTGTGTGTGTATATATATAAATATATATACATGTATATATATAAATATATATACATGTATATATATAGCATATATATATACATGTATATATATGTATGTATGTGTATATATATATATACATATATTTACATACTATATATATATATGTATGTATATACATATATGCATATATATATACTATATATATATGTATATGTATATATACATATATATATAGTATATATGTATATACATATTTTGTATATATACACATACATACATATATATAGATACATATATATAGATACATATACATACATATATATAGATATATATATATAGATACATATATATACATATATGTATATACATATATATATAGTGTGTGTAGTGTGTGCACAGCTATACATACATACATATATATATACATATACACACACACACACATATATATATATATATACATATATACATATATATATATATACATATATACATATATATATATATATACATATATATACATATATATATACATATATATATATGTATATATATATATATATATATATATATATATGTATGTGTGTGTGTGTGTGTGCGCGTGTGCGTTTGTGTGTGTGTGATAAAAACTCAAAATTCCTAATCTTATTCTCACACATGTAACCTAACTACACGAGTCTAGGTGAGTGTGTGTCAATTCCATCATGACAAGTTACCTCCATTGGTTAGAACCTTTTCCTCGATGGTACTCTCTCTCCAACATAAGAGAATGTCACTAGTTCTTGTCAAACTAACATAATTAGTCACAATCGTTCTCAATTATTCTTTAAAAGACACTTAACATAATCAAATTGTCTTACCTAATTGTTTGCTATTAAATAATTAACATAAAATAATTCAATAATTAAGCTAGGCCAATTAAATGAGATGTGATAAATGTGCTTATGTGAGGATTCAAACAAGGACTTCTTAAGGAATTGTGAGGATATAGATGAGGCCTTGGCATGTGAACAATCCACAAAACATTAAAAGTCCAAAGAATATGTAAATAAAATGTAAGGTCTCCTTAAAATTCAAAAAATAAAGCAAGTGATCAATCTTGAAAATAAATCAACAAATAAAATCTTAAAGGTGAAAATAAGGGTGGGTTGGGTGGAGTAAAAAATAAGGTCACATAATGAAGTATAAAACACCAAAGGATGGTAAAATAATGAAGCATAAATAAAACAAGAATCTACACTCTAATGATCTAAAAATAGGAAATATACAATTAGAAAATCAAGTCCTAAAACCCTTATAAAGGAAGTTTAAACCCCAAGGAAAAAACCCTAGGTTATGTAAAAAGGTTGGATTCACAAATAAATGTAGGGGAAATAACCACTTAAAAAAAATCTAAAAGTTAAATAAATAAATGAAGCAATTAAATAAATAATTGACTTAGATATGTGAAAGTTGTAATGACCCTTAGCTAAAATATTTATAGAAAATACTCGTAAGAGTCACACAAAGACTCGAGCTCCTATGATCACTTGCAAAACTAGGAATACAACCTTCCACAAGAGAGTAGCGAGAATATATTGCTTGATTATGGATGCAATAATGACACAATGGTCAAATAGATTAATGATAGATAAAGTACTAGAGATCCCCTACTTATATAGGAAAGGTGTGAGGATAGGAGATTACAAGTTTATGAGACTTGTCACAATCATATGGCATGAGACACAAAGAGATAATAATCCTATGTGTACTCCAAGTAAACTTAACTAACAGATGTGAAAATGACCTAAACATGAACTAGTTAGATAATATACCCCATTCACACCAACAAAACTCATGTCTAAAGCACCCACAATAATTATTCAATCAAAATATTTATATTTGAAATACACACAACACATATAATACATTTACACATGCAATACTAGCTAGAACTTAACTTTCATTCAAATACATTCTTGATGTAAATGATTACGAATATGTTCTTCTACAACAATTACAAATATATTATGAAAATAATCAAATATACAAAAATTCCTATTTGTTGAAAGTCTTCAAATTGAAGCATAAAGCAACCTCCATATGAATTTTCCCGTAGGAATCTAAAGGGGTTTCATTATTTGAACTTCAAGAAACTAATAGGGTTTCATCCATCGATCTCTAAAACCAAAGGGTTTTTGTTTTTAGGTCCAAAATATGAACATATGTGCTCAAACTAGGGTTATGGTTTGATGAAAACATTAAAAGATGATCCAAACAAATGAAACTACTACTTTATGTAAAGGTTGATTTAGCCTAATGTGGGTCCACACATGTTGAGAGTTGTTTGGAAGTTTCTTGCCATTCTATGTTCAAATTTGGCCCATTAGTGATAGACTTATTTGCCTATGGTGATTGATGCAATCCTTTGTTGAAATAATTAAGATCTAGGGAAAGGTGTTCCAAAAGGTGGGGTGTGGCGAAACACATACTAGAAGTACACAAAGGTGAGTGCAACCAGGGAGTCGAGAGTCAAGATGCCATTCTAAAATATCTCCATTTGTTATGTTGTCATTATTCTCTTGAAATGTTCAAGGTTAGGGGCGTAGGGAATGGGATGCAAGGATGTTAGGGTGCAAGGGTATGCAAAGGTTGGGGGGTTTAAATGGTCAAGTAGTGAGATAGAGAGTATCAAATTCTAGGGATATTTGATATAAAAGGGATAGGGAATTGAGCTTAAGAGGTATTCAATGTAAGAGGGAGTTGGGATCAAGAGTAGATAATAATCAATGCAAGAAGGAAGTAGGGATTGGGTTTTTGACATATTCAACATCAAAAGGGGATGAAAGGGAGGCATGCCAATATGAGAAAGTCCAAAATCTTGCCCAAGGTTAGAAAGTGACTCAAACACCATCATACTTAGGATCAGGGACATTAGAAAAGTTAGAACTCTAAATAGTACATGTTGAAACCATTATAGAAATCATATGAATTTAAATGTGGTACTTAATTAGTTTCTAGAGATGAGAAAATGACGTCAAAGGTGTTAAGAATTGAATTGCCATAGTCTTGGGATTTTAGGGATTGGCTAGACAAGTGTCTTATAATTTGTAAACTAATTATACATTATTTTGGTTTAGACATGCAATTATAGAAGTGAATTGGCACGTGGACAATACTTGTATCCATGAGAATATATTTGTAAAAAATGATTATTGGAACTTGCTTTCCTTGATCATTTTATGTCTGAAACTCAATAAGGATCAACAATGTTTATAAACACCATTAGGGAATTTATTGAATTGTGAGGGTCATGTTCTTTCCAATCAAACTCCCAGGATCTCTAATTTAATGACTTTGGAATAATGATTAAGGACAAGAAGCCAACGTGCAATGGGTCTAAGATGATGTATGCTAATGCAATTGCTCTAAATGTTCTTTGATTATACCTATATTGATAAATACCTAGGATGTCCTTGACGATTTCTATTACGATCCAAAATGAATGTCTTTAAATACGATATAACGCACAAATCAACACAAACATGCACTAGGTTGACTCATAACAACTAATAGGAGGGAGTCCATAAATTTAATTTGAATTTGAATTTTAAAAGTTGAGTGTTTCGTTTTACAACTGAAAAAAATGATCTAAGTCAAGTTTACACCTAAAAATATGATCTACAAATATGAATGGAGATCTAAAATTTAAGATTATCTCTAAAAATGAATGATAACAAAATCTCAATAAAAATAATATCAAAAATTAATTCACACACAAAAAAAAACTACTTATAACCTTATAATTGTTCCAAAATTACTCTAATCAAAATAAATAAAAACTATTTAAAAAATATAAATATTACAATTTTCACCATTAAAACAATACGTATATTAATGTCAACCATCTTCATCTCCATTCTTAAGAACCATTGAGTCGTACTTTCGAACAGAGTGCGTGTTATATATTTTCAAACAATTTTTGCTTTTAAACTTTCCATCAAAACTAACACACCTACCCCTACCGACGGACAGTGTTTCATACTTTTCTTAAACCCAAAACCCTAGCTTATCTGTGAGATTTCAATACAAAGTGGTCAGGAAGAGAGTCAGGACAGGGAAACACAAAAATGAGTTATTCTCCAGAAGAGAGGTTTCTTGCAGAAAGAGTAAAGAGATCAGTTGATCAAGTACAGAAAGCAGTTGAGCAGCAACTCGCAGGAGTCCAGGACCATGTCAACTTCAATCTTCAGGTATACCCATTTCTTTAATTTGGTTGTTCAAGTTCAGAGTCATGTCATCCTTTCTTACTTCAATACTTATGCAAATGCAGAAAGCCTATTTCAAGTGCGCTTATGACTGCTTCGACAGGCAGAGAAATCAACAGGAAATAAGTAACTGTGTAGAATACTGCAGTGTCCCAGTTGTTCAGGCCAATAATGCCATTGAAGAGGAGATGTCAAGGTTTCAGGAAAGCCAAACGCAACCTTCGCAATTTCTTTTTTCATACTTTTTTAACATTTGTACGAGGTTTCGCTAGTTAATTTTTTTTCATGGGCACGAGGTTTAGCTTGTGAGAGAATGAGATTGTTATAAGGTTGACCGTGGCAGTCATAGGGCACTATTGAAAATTACCATATTGAATAGGTAGTAGAACTTGTTAAACTCTACAACTACCTCAGTTGATGGCTCTGCATTTCTCATGAGACAAAGACCAATTGGGCAGGACAAACGCTCTTGTTGGGCACCCAGAAGTGGGACAATTGGGCTTTTGATGATCCCTTGTGAGGTCACTGGGAACATCCGGGTTGGAAATTGGTTCATATTCCCCGTTTGATATCTTTTGTAGTAGCCATATTTTAATTTGTTGAGAAATAACATGGATAATGACGAATTTGGTCTTATTTAAGTGGTCTACTTACCGGAGTTTGTGCAGTCATATGGGTTTTTGATCAATTCCACTGACACTAGGGTGTTGGTGTATTCAATTTCTATTATCTTTATTTCTTTCATGTTTTATAATTTTATTTTGTGCATTCTACGATTATCATGATTTTTGGGTTTGAAACAACCAAATTGAGGTTTATGGATAGCTTGCACCTCATCTTTATTTGTCAACAGTCGTGACTAGGTGTTTTTGTGCTGATACGCAGAGTAGGTTAATGAAGACAAGACATGAACCTTTTAAGCAACAAGCAGTAAGTTACTATGCAATCAAACTGCCACGGATGCGACAATAATGTCTGACTTGATGGCGTCTACCATTCATATCCCCATCAATAACAATAGAGCACATTATCCTCACACGTCTACCTCAACTCCTCTATCTGTGAGTTAATCTCCTGATGGTGGCTTTTCAAGGACAGTTGTTTAATGCTTGTTATCTTTTGGGGTACTTATGTGGGGTTTGCAATTGCTTTTTCCCTGAACATCTCCTTGTATAAGGAGAATGAACAACAAGGAATGGAATGCTGTTGGAATGGTGCTTAGATTCTGCTTCCTTCGCAGTCTGATGCATTCAGCCCTTCTTCAAGGTTTGTTTTTACAAATTCTCATGCCTTATTCACTGATGTGGAGGAGGATTTGTACTTTTCTGTAGCTTCCTTAAAAACCAGTATCACATAAGTGATAAAAACAACCAATGGTGTGAGCCTACACTGCCTTTTGTTTCTAGGTAAGTTTTTTTAGTTGCAAGCCCATTGCATTAGCATTTAAATTTATTTATGGCATGTATAAGGGTTTGCAGCAGTATTTCCACTTCTTACCATCGATACCATTCTAACTGCTTGTTTCATCTGTTTGTCTGCTTAGTGTTTCGGTTCACTTTTGGAATTCAAAGTGCTACTGTGCATCTTGATTTTGGGGTTTTGTTTTAAATTGTTTTCTTATGCTGTGCAGTGAAAACTTAAAAAAAAGGAGGGGGGGGATGGGGGTGTGTGGTGGAAGGAGGGAGCTAGTGGATTGACTTGAAAGGAAACGAATAAAAATGAAACTTGCACCAAACACTCTAGCAGCATATCAAGCAAGGTTCCTAGAACTGAAATAAGGTTTCTGTCCATTCTCCTATCCCAATTTCTGCTGAAAAATCCTGCTGCCCCATGTTTTTCTCGATCTCTTCTCTGATGGTCGCTGCCTTGAGGAATCTGCTAACAATGAGAAATAAAAGTTTTTGTTATTTTTTTTTAAGTTCTATTGTGGGAGGCATTGTGGAATTCAACATATTTTTTTTCTAATTATAAATATCTATTTCTGGAGAGTACGGGGGATACTTGCAGCATCCAATCCCCACGGGGGTTGGTTTGTTGTCCCTTCACCTTATAGGAGGCATTGCATGATGTCCCTGCTCAGTTGGGATCAACCTGGGGATATCCTCCTAGTGTTCCACACATTTTTGGGATGGCCTGGCACATCCCTATCTTGTCCTTCAATCTTAGGAAGAGTGGGGAATGTTGGGGGTGGGAGTTATATCCATTCTTCCAATAGGGAATGCATGCTCAAGTTACATAGATCTAATATTTGCCATCTTTTAGTAATGTTTTATGTCTCCAAAACATCTTACATTGGGTTTTATTATAAGGTACCAATACGATGATTAGTTTGAGCTCAGCTTGGCATGGTGCACTATTTTCTGTTTGTATCAATTCCTTGCCAGTCAGTATATAATCTGCCAGTCTCTTTACCTTTGTCTTGAACTTTTTTCTATATTTATACATATTTTACTGAAAACAAAAGTAGTTAATTTAGAGATGCCTTGTCCTCTGATGCTATTACTTGCTTATAATTTGTTAGTCCCATACTTTGATATTATTACATGCTTGTACTTTGTTAGTCTTATTCTTTGATATTATTACGTGCTTGTACTTTAGTAGTCTCAATGTTCTTTTGGTCATTTGCGGACGTTGATGTAATTTTCTTGTTTTCTTTTTCTTTTTCCCTTTTCTAGAAGCTTTTTTAATTGGTAATTGGTTTTCTACTCTTTGTTCCAGCTCTTCTTGTTTTGTTTTTGTCTACCAAACCATTGCTATTGCCACTATCATTGAATATTTTTCACTACCCTCTAGTAATATCATTTCTGAAACCTTCACATTCCCTCTCTGTTTTGGTCTATTGTTTCATTTTTATAACTTGCTGCTGGAATTTTTTCCTCAGTCCTACTTATGTCTTGAACTTTTGTTTAACTGACATTCTTTGCATGTTACTAGGGATGCCAAAATTGTACTGTAGGTGAATGACAAGCAGTTGTGTTATGAAATATTCTGTTGCCAAGAAAATATCAAAAAGGTAATCACCACCAATATCTAGAGTATTGAATAATATATTCACACTCATGTCCTCCGAGCAGGACCCAAGAAATAAAAAAATGAAATTGAGGATAAAAAACCTTATTTTTATGCTTCATTTTAACTTCTTTGAGTATTCAAATCTTTATCTTGGTTTTCATCATAGATACAATAATAAATCTTGAATACTTATACCCTAGAGTTTAACTCTGCTCTTAAAGAATATGAGAAGGTACTCTTTTTTCGAGTTATTACTGAGTTTTAGATATTATAAAACTGAGGTCAAAACCATTTATTAATTTGATTCATTTTAGTTAGATGATTTGATTCAACATCTTGTCAACTGTTTATTGAATTGTTTCTAAGTCTATTTGATTGTTTTGAATGCTTGAATTATTCCCGAGCATCAATCTAAGTAACATTTTCTATTTCCTTTATTGAATTTATTCTTGCAGAAACTAATATCAAGTTTTGTTCATTCCTACTTTCCATTTTCAACATTTTCAACATTTTGCTTATCTTCTTAGTGTACTCTTGTAATGTTCCCTTTTAGGATTGGCCTAAAACTTATCCTAAAACTTGGTGCAGTCAGGCTGTAACTTACCACTTAAATGCTTCTAATAAGATAACTCTGGGTTTTAGGCCCCTTGAAATGTCCCCTTATAGGTTTATGAGGACCCTTGCCTAATCTTCTAAATCAGATATTAAGAAGACTTAAGACCTCTGATTGTAAATATCATAAGAATAGTTTTAATGGTGACCCACTCGACCACTAGATTTATATTCAATGATAATGATTAAAGATATGTGGGTAGGAGGAAGTAAGTATCTTCTATGAGGGAGGGTATATCTGCAATTATGCCTGTCTAAAGATGCAGATCAGACACCATCAATTATATACCATTTTTGATATCCTCTTATAGATTACATGCATATGTAATTAGCCCAGTGGGTGACTATAATTTTCTCTGCCTCTGTTATAAATGCTCATTAAGCCTTCACGTCAAATTGGGATTATTGATCAATTCTAGATACTCATCGATGAATACCCTTAGAACGGGGATTCTTTGCTATTACACAGCCATGTTGAGGACGACTTGATTCTTTAGAAGTGCCTAGATTCAATCCTTAGACTTTATTCCCATCTCATCTTCTCTCATACCCTTGCCTTGGACGACTTTTTCCTTCTTTAATACCCTCGAGTGACCAAGTGATGTGACTTATGTGAGTCGTCTTCCTTCCAAGGGCACACCTCCTGATTGGATGATTGCTCATTGCTTAACCTATTTTGAATCGTGGCTTTTAAACTAATGATTATTACTCATGAAATAAGATTTAGTATTAATTGCTGCTTCTGTTAATATCTTATTAGTGCCTTGATCGGGCGAGTGTGTATGAGAATACCAAACCAATATCTTTGTAGACCTAAAGTCTTCTAATAAAGAATGAATGATTCATATGAAGCTCTATGTGAGATGCTCACTTGCCAGCGACCCTCGATAGGCATATAATCCACAGGCTTTCTGTCTCTACATCACATAGACATAAGCTACAAAACTATCAAGCCACATCAAGTAGAATTATCTTAGGCGCTAATGCTACTTTTGGATAGAAGGCCTGATAGTATTCTACAGGCGGTGCTATGCTATATCTTTGACGTCTAATATAGGATTGCCCAACTATATAATATAGCGATACAAACCAATGACGCCTCTCATCGGACTTCCACAGTCCTGTACTTGGTGAGAATCGGTGCTTGACCTGAAGATCATGGCTGAGAACACAGGTAGCGGCTAGTTTAAGGAATATTCATGGAATCCTGTAATATCCATTATAATATCATTAATTTAATATATTTTTAGTATTTATTATGTAATAATGTTATTTATAGAAATTTAGATTATACAATAAAGTTATCTAAGATAATTATCATTATAATATTTAAATTGATTTCTTATTTTTATATTTACTTGATTTTATTATTGGCATTTTAGTGTTAGTTTGGTGTCACCTTTTCAGGGGCATGACAGTCCTCCCCTCCCAAATTTGCTTGTCCTCAAGCAAAAACATCTTGGTCTCCTTTAATTGAGGATGTCCCAGATTTGTCCTAAATCTTCAATCTAAATAAACAAATGATTAGAGAATATTTCCCACCTGATTGAAGTTATGATTGAGGGCTTGCACACAATGTAGAATCATTCACCTTCATTATATTTAGTTAGCACATTGTGATCATTCGCCTCGTCAATACTAAGTAATAGACATTTAGGTGTTACTAACTTAAGTAAAGTGTCATGTCCCCTTCTCAGTGACATCTCTCGGAGCACAGGATTGGCCTATCATACGACCCTCGTAGGCTGATAGACTGGATAGAGGGTCACTTTGGAGCTTGGCTCAACTTCAGTTGGCAGAGTTTGATCAGTAGGCTTTCGTTTGGGCTCGATCGGAGACTTCTTGCAGAAGTTGCTATTTTTAGCAGTTCCTGGCAGTCAGCGTGGGACCCCTGCTATTTTTAGCAGTATGGCTTTGGCAGTGTTCAGAATCACTTCAGTGTTCGTCAGCTTCAGACGGATTGATCATCGGATGAATAACGAGGGAGATATTAATATTTAATTGTATTAATTAAATATTAATTATTTAATGATTATAATATAAAGTTATAATATTAAATTATAACTTAAGTGATTCTATTTGAGGGGGTCGCCATCATCAGAAGGGGGCCAAATTGACTATTAAACTTATTATAAAATATTTGGCTGAGACTATGGAGAAATTGAAAGAATTAAAAGTTGAATATTTTAATAAAACCCTATTATTGAGGAAATCGCACTTTTGAGAGATATAGTGCATTTGCATTGGGTTTTGGGCCATTATGTGATTATTGAGAATTGAAACTGATCAACTTTGATCTGAGCAAGAGACTTTAGGGTTTCAAGTTCGAATTCCTTGGGGAACGAGCCATCTCCATTGGAAGCAGTTCAGAGGGTGTGAAATAACACCTGATTTATTGCCTGTTAGAGATTTCTTCATTCAGGAGAAATCATAGAGCTTCAGAGAATTAATTATCTTCAGAGTTTCTATCAGTGTTGCATCCAGAGAATATATATCAATCAAGGCGCACCATTATCAGAGTCTGGATATTGATTACAGAGGAGGCCGTACCTTTTAATCATTGCTGCAGCTGTCATCAGGCTGTACTTTTCTGTACCTAGCCGTACTGTTCAAGGAGAGTCGTACTTGGGTTTTCAGAGCAAAACGCCTTCTTCATTTGCAGATAGATTTCATTATCAAGGGCGCATCATTTACTAGCCTTGGATTCTTCTTCCAGGCGCCAGACAAAGACCATTCAACTCAGCCGTACTATCTCAAGCTGATCATTTATTGCAGCAAAGAAAATCAGGTTCTCTTATAAAAATTCATTGCCTTTTTATTTGCATGCAATAGGTTATTCATTGTAATCGTCTCAGAAGAATAATAAAGAATCTGGCATCTATATTCTCAATAGATTTCATAGTTTCCAGAGTTATACAATTTTTAGTGAATTTATTTCAAATTATTGCAAAATCGCAATTTCTTCTTTTCATGCAAAAACCCAAAAAAATCAAAAATTGCAAAAAACAAACCAAAATTCAGTCAGATTCAGGAAACGGGGAAACAAGGGTTTCTACATAAAGTATCCTAATGTCCTTGGAGGGTTCAACCATAAGGGAGTGTAGGGAGCATGACTTGATGGGGAGCCTAGGATCCATCATGCCAACTCTTCCCCTTTCTCTTATGATTTAGCCTCTTTGCTTGGTCCCCCCCCCCCATTATAGAAAAAGTTCTCCATTATAGGATGCAATGTCCTCCATTATAGAACACATGGCGGCTCAACTCTTCTAGACCCAAAGGTAGTACCCTCGGATACCCCAAAGGCAAGTACTCGTTCGGCCCATGAGGGCTCATTACATCCCCCACTCTAGTGGCGTATCTAGAAGAGGACCTCATTGTCCTGATGGCTCAACTCCCCTAGACCCAAAGGTAGTACCCTCAAATACCCCCTTGGCCCACGAGGGCTCATTACGTCCCCACCCAGGTGGCGTATCTAGGGAGGGCCTCATTGTCCAAGTGGTTCAACTTCCCTAGACCCAAAGGCAGTACCCTTAGATATCCTAGAAGCAAGTACCCCTTGGCACAAGTGGGTTCATCTTGGCCCTACTTGGGTGGCATATCTAGAGAGGGCCTCATTGTCTTGGTGATTCAACTCTCCTAGACCCAAAGGTAGTACCCTTGGATATCCCAAAGGAAAGTACACCCTTGGCACAGGCGGACTTATCTTGTCCCCTCCTGGGTGGCATATCTAGAAGAGATCTTCATTGTTGTGGTTTCCATAGATGCCCTTAATCAAGGCAATGTCCTTCCTCCTTAGTTCCTCTCGGTCAAGGTGAATGTGGTTCCTTGCAAGAGTTTCATTCCTTCAACTCATTTTTGGGAAGAGTTACTCCCTTCCTTACTTCTTCGTATCTCATTCTTTTATTTGGCCCTTCTCCATCTCGATTGTGTGTCGCTTCTATATGGTGTGCTTGACCTCTTTTTCGTGCACATGCATGATCAGGTGTCCATTCTTCTTTGCATTTAAAGCACACTCCTTCCCTACACTTGTGCCCTGTCCTCCATACTTCTTTGCACTTTACACATCTCTTTTCATCTTGCCCACAAATGTGCCCTTTGTTCCATTTTGCCTTACAGTCGAAACAAAGGCCCTTCCTTCTTAATTCCTCACGCTAGTTGTAAGGAAGATATGGTTTCTCGAGACCTTTCTTCTCGAAAATTTTGTTAATTGGTGTTATCTTCGGAGGGAGATTTCTTGTTCTATCTTTTGATGTGTCCTCAAATTTCATTGCTTTTTGAATGGCTTCATCTAAGTTGGATGGTTCTAGTGCACTCACCATGCTTTTGACCGATCCTCTTAGGCCCTCTATGAACAAATATGTGAGTCTCTCTTGGGAAATTCCAGGAACCATGACCGCTAGCTTTTGAAACTTGGTGGCATAGTTTTCTATAGTGCCTTGTTGCCTTAACTGTGTAAGTTCCCTAAAGTACCATTTCGGGTGCCTTTGGTCAAATCTTTTTATCAATCTTTGAGTAAAGTCATCATAGGTGGTAACTTGTTGATGGCCTTGACTTATGAGACCGTGATGCCACCAATCATGGGCCATTTTGGTTAAGTGTAAAACAACAAACTTGATGGCATTTGCTTCTGTCACTGGACTTAAGGATAGATAGGTATCTAATTTTTGAACTCATGATCGGGTGGTGGTCTTTCCTTCTCCATCAAAGTTGGGGAGGGTTAATTTGCTTACCTTATTCTTGAGTTCTCTATTAGTTGGGTCCCTTCCCTCCCTTCTAGGGATGGTTCTTTGTTCGGCTTCACAATAGTCTTGAAAAGGCACAAGCTCCCTCATTTCAGGTTCTAGTCTATAATAGGCTGCAACAATCTCATCAACATCCTCTATCGGGGGTCTATTGCTATTACTTTCTTTTGTAGGTTCTTCACTTGGCAAGAAAGGGGGTTGAGTGGGTCTAGAGCTAGAGTCCCGTGAAGGTGTAGAATGATTGTTTTTGGAGTGGTTAAAGCTGGCCTCTCTTGTATTATTGCTACTTAGGTTTTGGAGGGCTTTAAGTAGAGCTTGGCTAGTTTTTTCATTTTGTTCCATTAGGGCTTGGGTTTTCTTATCACTATTCTCCATGAAGGCCTTAAGTTCATCTCTTAATGGATCACCCATGAGGTTGTTTCTTAGGTTGGTGTTCTTAGTGTTTTTTTTCTAATTTTTTTAATTTATTTATTTTGTGTGGTAGGTTTGCCTAATTTCCCACGGGATGGCAGGAAAGATGCTCTGATACCACTGTAATGTTCCTTTTTAGGATTGGCCTAAAACTTATCCTAAAACCCCCAAGCTCAATGCAGTTAGGCTGTACTTACCACTTAAATGCTTCTAATAAGATAACTCTGGGTTTTAGGCCCCTTGAAATGTCCCCTTATAGGTTTATGAGGACCCTTGCCTATGTTAATGTTATAGCAGCTTCGGGCCTTATCCTTCCGCCATGAACTTGATGAAATAAATTCAATATAGCCTATCGGCTATTTAATTTATTCAAGTGAATGTCAATGTGAAGAGGTGCTTCACTTGCAACTTAAACAAATAATTAATTATTGTGAATAATTAAATGAGGACGACTTATCTCATCCACCACCTCTTGGAGATAAATCAATGTAATTTGGAGGCCGACATCATGTTTCAAGGAGACACGATTCTTTGTAGAAGGCCAACATGAAGACTTGAAGGGATGCGACCTATCCCTCTCACTTGTATATATTGGAGTTGATCATTTGTCATTTCACAATCATCCATTATTCATTAGTTGGAGTTTTCAAGCAAGTGCGAATTTCTCTAAGAGCAGATCATAGTTTGAAAGGAGGCCAAGTTTATCACTAAGGGAGTTCAATATTATCAGCAGCAAGGTGTCTTATATTATTCTGTGTTTGCATTAGTTGTGGTGCTGTTGATTGGCCTCATATTTTGCCTCATTGTAAAGGAGATAATTATTTCATATTCAATATATAAGTGATATATTGTTGCTGGGTTTTTCTCCCTCAAGGGGAGGGTTTTCCCTGGGTATATGCTGTGTCTATTTGTCTGATTTTGAATTAAAATCTGCTTATCTAATTTCTGATCATAAAACTAACATGGTATCAGAGCGGGTTTAAGAAGATCGTGATCAGATTTCTATAAGCAGCGAAGTTTTTCCATTCGAGTTCTCATCTGTTTGTGTCTATCTTATCTTTAAAATGATGAACGGGCTCAAGATCGAAGATAGGCTTGAAGGTGCTTCCAATTTCACATCTTGGAAGTTTAGAGTAATGCTTGCATTGGAAGAAAATGAGATTGCTGAGTTCGTGGAGAGTGAAATTCCAGAACCTTCCGATGAGAATGAGAAGTCCCAATGGAAGAAGAATTGCACTAAGACGAAGAAGATTTTGGTAGACTCTGTGAAGGACCACCTTGTGCCAGTCATCTCCAAGTTGAAGACAGCAAGGGAAATGTTCAAGACCTTGGAGGAAATGTATGAGCTCAACAATACAAGTAGAGCTCTTGCATTAAAACAACAACTTCATCATATCAAGATGGTGAAAGGAGACTCCGTCATCTCATTCTTCATGAAGATCACCGAATTGAGAGATCAACTCTCTACCATTGGGCATATGGTTGATGATAAGGATTTGGCTATGTTGGCACTTAATGGTCTTCCTCAATCTTGGGAGCCATTTATGCAAGGTATCAGTGGAAGATTAAAACTACCGAAGTTTGATCGCTTGAGGGAAGATTGCATTCAAGAAGAATCAAGATTGGCTGCGAGAGGCAATGGGCAAAGTTCTACAAATGAAAACATTCATGTACTTACCGCTCAATCTTCAAAGAAGAAAGGAAGAGAAGGGAAGAAAGGCAACTTCAAAAGGAATAAAGATAAAGGATTAGATGGTGCCCTTGCATCTAAGAAGAAGAAGGACCTCTCCTACATGCAATGCTTCAGATGTGACAAGTTTGGTCACTATGCAAAAGATTGTCCAACCAGACCTAAGCAGCAGGCTTCAATTGCAGATGTGGGTGAGATCTCTCCTCAGAAGGATTCAAGTGGTTTTCTATTCTATTCTGCCTTATTAAGCAATGTTCCAACGGATAACAACACTTGGTTAATTGATAGTGGTGCTTCTCGCCACATCACGGGTTTTAGAGAACATCTATCTGATTTGGTGGAAAGAGATTCAAGTGTTCAAGTCATAATTGGAGATGATGCATGTTATTTTGTGAAAGGTGTTGGGACCTCCACTCTTCACTTAGATTCTAACATCTCCTTGTAGTTGAGTGATGTACTATTTATACCAGGCATCAAGCGGAACCTTGTCTCTATTTCAGCCTTGGATGACAAGGGATATCAAGTTGCATTCTATGAAGGTAAAGTTCTTGCATGGCCAAAGAACTCAAGTATCAAGACTGCTCGAGTGATTGGAGTTCGACATGAGAGTCTCTATAGACTTTCCACTCGTCCATTCCAGGCTTTGTTGCATGATTCATCAAGTTCATGTGAGCTTTGGCATAGAAGACTTGCTCATCTTCACTTTAGAGCACTACCAACCATGGAGAAGATGGTCACTGGCATTCCTAAACTCAGCCTGGAGCATGAAGGCACTTGTTGAGGATGCACATTGGAAAGACTTGGATTTATTTCTTAAAGACTAAAGAATCTGAGGAAGTACTCGAGAGATTCAAGGAATTTAAAGCTCAAGTAGAGAACTTGTCCGAGCAAAGGATCAAAGTTCTGAGATCTGACAACAGAGGAGAATACATCTCTGGAAGCTTTCGTAACTTTTGTGTTGAGGCAGGAATTAAGAGGGAGTTTTGTGTTCCCTACAATCCACAACAAAACGGTGTAGTAGAAAGGAAGAACAAATCTATTGTAGAAGCAACTAAAGCCATGATTCATGATCAAGAGCTACAAACCTTCCTTTGGGCCGAGGCATCTAGGACAACTATGTATGTTCAGAATCGGAGCCCTCATTGTATCTTGGAGAACATGACTCCTGAAGAAGCTTTCATGGGTGTGAAACCTGAAGTAAGTCATTTGAGAATCTTTGGTTGTCCTGTGTATGTTCATGTGCCTAAAGATAAAAGGACAAAATTGGAATCATCTAGCAAGAAGGGAATATTTGTGGGCTATAGTGAGTCTTCAAAAGCCTACAAAGTTTATATTCCAGGTTAGAAACTGATAGAGATCAGCAGGGATGTTACATTTGAAGAGGATGTTGCATTTAAGAGATCTAAGGGCACTCACATAGAGATAGACAATGAAGACCAAGAGTCTCCTCAGGACATGGAAGTTGATCATACTCCTGAGATTCAGAGTGAGGCTACTAATCCTAAAGAAGATGATGATCCAGTTGAGCCTTTGGAACCTACTGATGGGTCTACAGACATTGTTATTGGTCAAAAGAGACCTCTTTGGGTTAGGCAAACAATGCAGGAGGTAGAAAAGTCTGCAGCCCCGAGAGGAACATTCAGAGAGAGCAAAAGACCTCACAAGTTTTCAAGTTATGTTGCTTTGATGAGTCAAATGATTGAATCTGAGCCTTCCAGTGTTGAGGAAGCTTCTAGTCAACAAGTATGGAGAGATGCTATGGCTGAAGAGTATCAATCTATTCTCAAGAACGATGTTTGGGATATAGTACCTAGACCAAAGGGAAAATCTGTTGTATCTTCTAAGTGGCTATTCAAGGTCAAGCATGCGGTTGATGGAAGCATTGAGAAGTACAAGGCTAGATTTGTGGCTAAGGGGTTCTCTTAGAAAGAGGGAATAGACTATGAGGTAGCATTTGCTCCAGTTGCTCGTTATACCTCCATTAGGACTATCATTGCTATTGTAGCAGCTAAAGGATGGAAGTTACACTAGATGGACGTGAAGACAACATTTCTAAATGGTGTAATTGAGGAAGAGGTATACATTGAGCAACCTGATGGATTTGAAGTTCATGGGAAGGAGTCTCATGTTTGGAGATTAAAGAAGGCTTTGTATGGCCTTAAGCAAGCTCCTCACGCTTGGTATGAGAGAATTGATAGATTCCTGCTGAGCTTGGGGTTCTCCAAGAATGATGCTGATTCGAACCTGTACTTCAAAGTAATTAATGGTGAGGCCTTGAGGTGAATGCCCTTGTTTCCACCCTCTGGGACTAGCCATGGTGGATGTCATGTTGAGTGACTCCGTGACAACATCACGTGAGAGTGTCCTTGATGATTTTCTTGTACTTGTGCTTTTCACCCTCTAGGAGTAGCCATGGTGAACGTCATGATGAGATGACGACATCATGTTGAGTGATTTTGTGATGGGCCCTTGTGCACATGTGCTTTACCATACATGGGAGTAGTCGTGATGGTTGATATCACGTTGAGTGATTCCGTGATGAGCTGCTTTCACATTTGGGTGTAGCCATTGTGGATGTCATTTCATGACATTGGTTAGCTGGAAGTATTCCTTCCTAGCTGAGAGGGAGTGTTGATGTTATAGCAGCTTCAGGCCTTATCCTTCCCGCCACGAACTTGATGAAATAAATTCAATATTGCCTATCGGCTATTTAATTTATTCAAGTCGATGTCAATGTGAAGAGGTGCTTCACTTGCAACTTAAACAAATAATTAATTATTGTGAATAATTAAATGAGGACGACTTATCTCATCTGCCACCTCTTGGAGATATATTGATGTACTTTGGAGGCCACATCATGTTTCAAGGAGACACGATTCTTTGTAGAAGTCCGACATGAAGACTTGAAGGGATGCGACCTATCCCTCTCACTTGTATATATTGGAGTTGATCATTTGTCATTTCACAATTATCCATTATTCATTAGTTCGAGTTTTCAAGCAAGTGCGAATTTCTCTAAGAGCAGATCATAGTCTGAAAGGAGGCCGAATTTATCACTAAGGGAGTTCGATATTATCACCAGCAAGGTGTCTTATATTATTCTGTGTTTGCATCAGTTGTGGTGCTGTTGATTGGCCTCATATTCGGCCTCATTGTAAAGGAGATAATTATTTCATATTCAATATATAAGTGATATATTGTTGCTGGGTTTTTCTCCCTCAAGTGGAGGGTTTTCCCAGGGTATATGCTGTGTCTATTTGTCTGATTTTGAATTAAAATCTGCTTATCTAATTTCTGATCATAAACTAACAGCCTAATCTTCTAAATCAGATATTAAGAAGACTTAAGACCTCTAATTGTAAATATCATAAGAATAGTTTTAATGGTGACCCACTCGACCACTAGATTTATATTCAATGATAACAATTAAAGATATGTGGGTAGGAGTAAGTATCTTCTATGAGGGAGGGTATATCTGCAATTATGCCTGTCTAAAGATGCAGATCAGACACCATCAATTATATACCATTTTTGATATCCTCTTATAGATTACATGCATATGTAATTAGCCCAGTGGGTGACTATAATTTTCTCTGCCTTTGTTATAAATGCTCATTAAGCCTTCACGTCAAACTGGGATTATTGATCAATGCTAGATACTCATCGATGAATACCCTTGGAACGGGGATTCTCTGCTATTACACAACTGTGTTGAGGATGATTCGATTCTTTAGAAGTGCCTAGATTCAATCCTTAGACTTTATTCCCATCTCATCTTCTCTCATACCCTTGCCTTGGACAACTTTTTCCTCCATTAATACCCTCGAGTGACCAAGTGACATGACTTATGTGAGTCGTCTTCCTTCCAAGGGCGTACCTCCTGATTAGATGATTGCTCATTGCTTAACCTATTTTGAATCATGGCTTTTAAACTAATGATTATTACTCATGAAATAAGATTTAGCATTAATTGCTGCTTTCGTTAATATCTTATTAGTGCCTTGATCGGGTGAGTGCGTATGAGAATACCAAACCAATATCTCTGTAGACCTAAAGTCGTCTAATAAAGAATGAATGATTCATATGAAGCTCTATGTGAGATGCTCACTTGCTGGCGACCCTCGATAGGCATATGATCCACATGCTTTCTATCTCTACGTCACCTAGACAAAAGCTACAAAACTATCAAGCCACATCAAGTAGAATTATCTTAGGTGCCAATGCTACTTTTGGATAGAAGGCCCGATAGTATTCTACCAGGCGGTGCTATGCTATATCTTTGACGTCTAATATAGGATTGCCCAACTATATAATATAGCAATACAAACTAATGATGCCTCTCATCGGACTTCCATTGTCCCGTACCTAGTGAGTATTGATGGTTGACTTGAAGATCGTGGTTGAGAACACAGGTAGCGACTAGTTTAAGGAATATTCATGGAATCCTATAATATCCATTATAATATCATTAATTTAATATATTTTTAGTATTTATTATTTGATAATGTTATTTATAGAAATTTATATTATACAATAAAGTTATTAAGATAATTATCATTAAAATATTTAAATTGATATCTCTTATTTTTATATTTACTTTATTTTATTATTGGCATTTTAGTGTTAGTTTGGTGTCACCTTTTCGTGGGCATGGCAACTCTACATTTAAAAAATTTAAACTCACATCTTTATAGGATTATTTTCCCCTATCACGTTAGGAAAAATCATGAGTAGTTGAAAGCTTGTTATCTTAGTTAGAATGATTGCACACTAAAAGATTAATGTAAAAAGTAATGGTAATTGATGGTTAAGTAAAAGTGTTTTTTCATTCATGTCTGGTAGTAATGTACAACCTATTGGTGCTCCAAAATGCTTCCTACAATTTTAGAGGACACATGTTGAGATTTCACACCGGGGAACAAGTTGGGCCAGTCAATAATATCAAGAGTTTAAAATAATATATTCAAATTCGCTGTTCTCCAAGCATGACCCAAAAGATTTGGCAATGAAATTGAGGATAAAAAACTTATTTTTTGTGCATCATTCTTACTTCTTTGAGTATTCAAATCTTCATCTTAGTTTGCATCATAGCTACAATAATATTCTTGAGTATTTATATCTTGGAGTTTAACTCTGCTCTCAAAGAATGGTGATCTCTTTTTAGAGTTTGAGTTTTAGATCTTATAAAATTGTGTTCAAAACTTATTATTAAATTTGACTCGTTTTAGTTAAAATGATCTGATTCAATGTTTTGTCAACTGTTTACCAAGTTGTTTCCAAGTTTATTTGTTTTGAATGCTGAATTGTTCCTGAGCAAGTCCAAGTAATGTTTTCTAGTTCCTCTTTATTCTTGCAGAAAATAATACCATGTTTTGTTCATCCCTACCATCCGTTTTCATCAATATTTTACTTATCTTCTTAATGTCCTTGCAAAATGAATTCTTTCAAAATATTTTTTCATTCTCTTTTGACATCAATTTTTTTCAAGTACAGGATTGTTAATTTTTTTAATCAATTCACACGTCTTTATAGGATTATTTTCTCCTATTACGTTAGGCAAAATCCTGAGTTGTTGAAAGCTTGTTATCTTAGCAAGAATTATTGTGCACTAAAAAAGGTATGGAAAAAGTAAAGTTTATGGATGGTTAAGTGAAAGTGTTTTTTCATTCACATCTTATAGTGGTGTACATCTTGTTGGTTCTTGAAATGCTTCCTGCAATTCTCAAGGACACGCTAAGATTTAAACCTGGGGAATAAGTCAGGGTAGGCAATCATGTGAGATTCGCGATCAAACTATCAACAGATCAGGCCATTTGACAAGAGCAGACAACTCTTATAATATTCAAAACTAGTTACGACCATTATGAATTCACAATATTGCCTTTTGGACTTACCAATGCTCCAACAACATTTATGAATTTGATGAACAACATTTTCTGCGATTGCCTAGACAAGTTTGTATTGGTATTTCTTGACGATATTCTTATTTATTCCAAGAATGAGGAAGAACATCTTCGACATCTTTGGATAGTCCTTCAACGATTAAGAGAACACCAGCTTTATGGTAAGTTGTCAAAATGCACTTTCTTCCAGAAGGAGGTACAATATTTAGGTCATATCATATCAGCTGAGGGAATAATTGTAGACCTTGCAAAGATAAAAGCTATAGTAGAATGGCTGGTACCTAAGAATGTGCACGAGGTTAGGAGCTTCATGGGTCTAGCTGGGTATTATCGAAGATTCGTGAAAAACTTTTCAAGAATTGCTCACCCCATCACCTCCCTTCAGAGAAAGGGAAAGAGGTTTGAATGGATTGCAAAATGTTAGGAGGCTTTTGATACATTGAAGGAGAAGTTAACCACAACACCTATATTGATTGTACTAGACCCTAATGATTGTTTTGTGGTAATCACAAATGTGTCTAGTGACGGATTAGGAGGAGTATTGGTGCACGATGAGAAGGTGGTGGCATACAAATCCTAGAAACTGAAACAATATGAGCAGAATTATGCTCCACATGATCTAGAATTAGCAACTATCGTTCATGCTTTACAGATGTGGCGACATTACCTGTTGGGAAAAATCTTTGAACTCAAGTCAGATCACCAAGGGTTAAAGTACTTATTTACTCAACCTAACTTAAATGCCCAACAAAGAAGATGGATGGAGATAATATTTGATTACAATTTTGAAATCAGTTACATCAAGGGCAAAGAAAATAGAGTAGCTGATGCATTGAGCCGATGGAGGCATATAACTTCTATGACGACAGTCAGTACTAGTTTTAGAGCTCAGGTGTTGCAGAAAATGAGTGAAGATGAATTTTACCTTCAAGTGCGAGAGGCTCTTTAGGTAAACCCTTAGGACCCTAAATACAAAGGTTATCAGATTGAGGCAGATGGGCTATTAAAATACAAGGGTAGGATGTACATACCCGATTCGCTAGAATTAAGGAAGATAATATGGCAAGAGGCTCACTCAGCGCCCTATTCAAGACACACTGGAGTAACAAATTTTTTGGAAGATGTCAAACCTCTGTATTTTTGGAAAGGAATGAATAAAGATGTAGCAAGATTCATTGCAGGTTGTTTTGAATGTCAGAAGGTTAAGGTAGAGCACCAACACCAAGCAAGGTTATTACAACCTCATAGTGTATCCGAATAGAAATGGCAAGTCATTAGTATGGATTTCGTCCAGGGATTACCGATGACTAGGAATAGGCACAACACAATATTGGTAGTGGTGGACAAACTCACCAAGACAACACATTTTATACTAGGGAATTTGACAGATGGAGTTTCAGTAATTGCTCGGAAGTTTCTGCAGGAAATTTTTCATTTACATGGAGTACCGGAGAAGATTATCTCCGACAAGGATGCTAGGATGACATCCAGATTTTGGAGAACCCTATTTTCTGCCCTGGGAACTTAGCTAAATATCAACACAACTTATCACCTAGAAACCGATGGTCAAATGGAAAGGGTAAATCAGATTCTGGAAGATCTACTTAGAATGTATTGTATGGATCAACAATATAAATGGGAGGAATATTTAACATTGGTAGAGTTTGCCTATAATAACTCCCATCAGTCTGCTATCAAAATGGCACCATTTGAAGCTTTATACGGCAGAAAGTGCAGAACACCCATCAGCTGGGACAAAATGGAGGATAGGATTGTCCTTGAACCAGAAATGCTCTTAGAAATGGAAGAATAGGCTAAGCTAATTAAGCAGAGGTTAAAAGAAGCCAATGACCAACAAAAGAGCTACGCGGATGCAAAAAGAACTCCTAGGCAGTTTGCAGTTGGGGATAAAGTTCTCTTACGGGTAAAACCTCAGAAAAGCTCAATCAAATTCGGAAAAGCCTTGAAAGCTAGCTCCGAGATATGTGGGACCATTTGAAGTCTTGGAAGTTATTAACCCAGTAGCTTACAAAATTGCTCTATCACCAGCCCTCACCAGATTACACAATGTATTTCATGTTTCCTATCTTAAGAAATATTATGTAGATTTTGAGCACCAGATTGACTGGAATTCCTTGCAGGTGCGGGATCTAGGGGTGATCACAGGTGAGCCGCTTAGAGTGCTCGAGGTGCATAGGATGCGCTTACGTAACCACGAGGTTATGCAATGCAAGGTCTAGTGGGACAAGTACTCTGAAGAAAATGCAACATGGGAGGATTATGAAGAAATCCTTCAAAAATTTCCTTATCTTTTGATGAACAATTGAGAACACTATATTTATGTTTATATTTAAATTTAGAATAAACAATCATTGAGGACGATGGTTCTTAAGGGGAGGAGTATGTTACATCCTTTACATTGAGAATATGTGATTAGTTATGTATCTCGAATGTAATGTTAGTTGCAAGTAACTGCTTTCATGTGATTATGACATTGAGAATGCAATAGTTTTATTTACCGTAACTGTAATGTTAACGATATTTTTATTCTGCAAGTGAATTTCTTGTTCACGTGAAATTGAATGAGATCATGAGATTAAATTTAAATCCATATTTATATATAGCTGTTGAGAATGATCTAACCATAATACCTGTTAGTGGATGCAGGATTGACGACGTCTCAACGAAAAAGGAGATGTCATTAGGGAGAGGATATGGTAACAAGGATCAATTTTATTGTCTACCTCGAGTCAGTGTATGACAAAGTATCATAATCGTAACCTTGACCATAATTCATTAATTAAATAATTAATCCATGAAGTTAAGTTCATTTCATGTTTCAACTTAATTCTCTTGTGAATTAAGGTCTTATAATATTTAAAATTGTGAGCTAACTTTCTAGCCGTGGGAATATTGTAATTCAAATAATATAATATAATTCAAATTACGAAAATATTTTGGGGGCCGATGTAAGTCGTGGTAGAACCTTCGCCACCTTGCCATTCTTCTTTCCAAATGTTCAAGAAGGTATGCTAAGAGTTTGCCAAAGGTTTAATCTTGGCTTTGGTGTTGGGGGTCTTTCTTTAGTCTTGCTTTTGGTTTTTCCTGTGTCGGCCATTGATCTTGAGAAATTTTCTTCTGAACTTTGAATTTACTTCTTTCAAGAATTTTACTTCAGCTCGCCATGTCTAGCCTAGCATAGGATTGTGAATTCTCTTCAATCGAATCATGCCACTGTTGCTCTTGTCATTTGCCATTTAGAAAACTTTCATCCACTTGATGCCATCAATGCATTTCATAGAATTCTTCCCTAAGCCTTGAATTGTTTGACCTTCCTCAAATTGAGCTGGAGATAATATTGAGTTGTGCATTTAAGTGAGTTGTGCTATTCATAAATCCTTGTGGCTTGAATTCGAGAAGGTTGGGCGACATCTTTTGTTCATTCTCGTGGAGGTAGCTTGGTCGTCACTTCTTCTATCGAGTTTTGGTTGAGGCTCACAGAGATTCTCTTCGACTTGGGCATTCTTCAATCTTCAGGCATGTAATCATATCTTCTTATGGGAACGAATTTGATTACAAATTATAACTCTACTTGTCCATTAGTATAAAATATGCAATGTAGTTGCATGGGTTTTGGTTCAAATCGAATTAAGATCTGCCTGTGTTTTTCACTGGCTGTTATTAAATTTCTTGTGTATATTCTTCAGTCTTCGTTGGGTTTGAAACCAATGCCAACCTTGAAGGCAGCTATCCAACAATTTATATACTATTTAATTTCTTTTGTTGATTTTAAGGGTTTAAATCGACACTTTGATTCCCTGTCTTGACATTCTTGAAAAGGTTATGGAACTTTTCTTCTTGTCCAATCTGTGAACGAGTCTTGACTTAGTAAATAGAGACTTACTTGATTATATCCAGAAATAATTTTGAAGTTAATGAGATCTAAGGGAACGATTATATAGTTCCAGACAAACTCAATCAATCAATAAACCGAATTTGACCTTGCTTTCATCTTTCCGACTCTTTGGAGTTCTCATGGATTCATAAGTATGATTATTTGAGATTTGGAGATTCTCTCTCTCTACTGAATTATCTTTTTCTAATGCATTTACTTAATGGTTAAGGTATAACTAGAACCTAATGAAATGAGAATCAAATTTGACATTAAATCATTAATCCTGAAATATATGTAATCATGTCGAGCAAGGGTGAGAGCACTGACGACATAGGAGTGCCAGTAATAAAATTGAAATCCTTGGCCAAGGTATGATGATAGATTCAACATCTGTCAGCCATCAAGTTTTGGATATATCACTGATCAAGGTAATCTTCTAGTTGGGAGGTACCCATACTGAAGGTTCAATTAGGAGATACAGGTTCTTGACAGCAGGGTTAGAGGCATGACGATAGATGATCCTTGTTGATTGCCCTCGTGAAGGGACAAGTTCCTTTAGTTGAAGGAACACGAGAGACCAGTAGGTCTTTGATTGGGCGGTAAAGCCCTTGATGATATCTCCTTTCCCCATGATGACAGTGTCAAGATCAAATGCTTCAACTTCTTAACTGTAAACTCCTGAAACCCTTCTCTCTCTTATAATATTTGAAATGGTTACTTAGCTTAAAGATTGATTAGTTGTAATTTTATTTGAAAGCATTGAAAGTTAGTTAAAGTTTGTTTGCTTTTCTGTTATTGGAAATCAATAGATGTTTCAGTTGAAGAAGCAACTAACTTGTATTGAACTAGGGTTTCCTTTTTACATTTCAAACGAAAGGAATTCAAAGAAAAATAAATACATAATATTCAATTCTTCAACTAACTTCTAAGTTTCAATTTCAGCTGAAAAGAACATCTAACTGATTTCCAATAACAAAATTACAAAACGAACTTTAACTAACTTTTCATTGCTTCCGAATAAAATTACAACCGTTCCATTTTAAGTAAGTAATCATTTCAAATATTTTAAGAGAGAGAAGGGTTTCAAGAGTTTACAGTTAAGAAGCTGAAGCACTTGAACTTGACACTATCATCATGGGAAAAGGAGATATCATCAGAGGCTTTACCGCCCAACCGAGACCTACTAGTCTCCCATGTTCCTTAGACTGAAGGAACCCGTCCCTTCACAAGGGTAATCAACAGGGATCATTCTATTGTCATGCCTCTGAGCTTGGTGTCAAGGACTTGCATCTCCTGATTGAACCTTCACTATGGGTACCTCCCAACTAGAAGATTACTCTAATCAGTGATACATCTGGTACTTGATGGCTAACAAATGCTGAATCTAGCATTGTACCTTAGCCAAGGATTTCAATTGCATTACTGGCACTCCTGTGCCGTTAGCACTCTCACCCTTGCTTGACATGATTACATATGCCTCAAGATTTTTGATTTAATGTCAATTTGATTCTCATTTCATTAAGTTCAGGTTATAACTTAACCATTAAGTGAAGGCATTAGAAAAAGATGAATTTGATAGAGAGGATTTCCAGACCTCAAGTAATTATACTTATGTATCCATATGAACTCCGAAGAGCAGAAAAAATGAAAGCAAGGTCACGATTCGTCTTATTAATTAGATTGAGATTGTCTGGGATTATTTAAATGTTTTCCCCAGATCTCAATAATTGAAAACTATTACTAGTTTTAAACCCAACAAGTCTATAAATACTAAGTCAAGACTCGACCTCAGATTGGAAGAGAAGAAGAGTTCCATAAACCATTTCAAGTTTGTCAAAATAGAGGATCAAAGTATTCGATTCAAACCCTTAAATCAACAGAAGGAAATGAATAAATATAATTTGATGAATGACTGTACTTAGGATCGGCATTGGTTCAAGACCCAACGAGGATAGAAGAATATACACAAAGAAATTGGTATCAATCGGCAAAACCACAGAGAGAACCTAAATCGATTATACATATATCGAAACTCATGCAACTATGTTGCTTACTTTACTTTATTCGACAAGGAGATCTGCAATTCGAAATTAAGTCTTTATTTATGTAAGAAAGATACGTTTTACATGCCTGAAGATTGGAGAATACACAGGCCAATGAAGATCTTAGAAAGCCTCAACAGAGAACCCAACAGGAGGGACGCACGACCAAGCTATCTTCGCTTAAACTGGTCCAAAAGACAACGCCGAGTCTCCAACTTTTCAAGCAACAAGATTATGAAGCAAAACCACTCCCTAAATCGTATGATCCCAAAATAATCACTAACTCAATTCGAAGTAGGCCGAATGTAGTTTCAGGGTTAGGAAAATAAATCTATGAAATGTGTCGATGGCAACAAGTGGATGAAGATATTCTAATGGCAAAGACGTGAGCTACAGCTACTCGAAATGGGAGATGAGAATTCACAAACTTGGCTCCATTGGGGAAGGCGAGCTAAAGAAAGTTCATAAAGGAGATAACATGAGAGTTCAAAAGAAGAAAGAAAAGATTGCTAGCTCGATAGATGACTCCCCGAAAAAACCAAAAGCAAAAACTAATGAATGACTCTCAATGCCAAAAGCAAGATTTCCCCTCGAGCAGACTCGTTGCCTTCCTTCATGAATGTTTTGGAAAGAATGGCAAGGTGGCAGAAAAGTTACCACCATTTCTCATTGGTGCCCAGAAAGAATTTCCATAATTTGATTTACATTAATTGAATTATAATAATCCATCGGCTTAGGAAATTAGCTCCCAAATTAAAATATTACAAGACCCTAATTTCAAATGGAGATAAGATGAAACAAGAAATGAACTAGGCTTTTTAGATTAATTATTTAATTTATGAAATGTGGCCAAGGTAACTATTAATCCACACCATCATATTCCGGCTCATGACAAGACAATAACTTTTTGATCCTCTGTTAACCACAACCTCTCCCTGATGATATTTCCTTTTCCGTCATGGCGTCGGCAGTCCTGCATCCATTGACAAGTATTATGGTTAGATCGTTCTCAACGGCTATATAAATATTTAATTATAATTTCATAAACTCATTCAATTTCATGTGAACAAGAAAATCACTTGCATAATAAAAGTTCGTTAACATTACAATTGCGATAAATAAAATGACTATTTCATTCTCAATTTCACATTCACATGAAAGCAGTTACTTGCAACTAACATTGCATTCGAGATACATAACTAATCACATATTCTGAATGTAAGGGATGTAACAATTCACGATCAAACTATCAACAGATCAGGCCATTTGACAAGAGCAGACACCTCTTCTACGCTTTTGGTTTTGCTAGGCCAATGAGGGTGTTCCTTTGAGATTTTACAAGACAATTAAATAGAAATCAAAATAATATGGTCACACAGCTTAGCCATACATTGCATATTAGAATATCCCCAAATGGAATGTCATTTATTCCTACTTCATGTGTAACCTTTGAAAACCCAGAACATGCATTAAGCTTGTCCGAATATTTGGTAGAGGTGAATGTATTTGAGTCTATGCAGATTGGTAGAGACATAAATTATAATAATCTTCAAAACATAGAGGATATATTTGTCATAAAGCATGATTAGTTGCCAAAAGAGGATTGATGTCTTAATCCATTTGGTGCTAGAATCAAGACCTAAAGAATGGTCAAACACATCTCGGTAAATCCAAACCTAAGAACCAAATATGAATTGATTGATAATAAATAACCAAAACTGCATTTAAGATCTCATCAATCCATTTGCAATTTCACTTAAAATGCAATTCCCAGAATCAAGAAAAATGACATGACAAAAGATTCTTAATGATCCATAGACAACCAAACAATTTCATATGCTATAAATGAAAAGATTTTACATCTGCAGCAACTAATCAGAAATAATAACAAAACAACAAATATGACCCTAAAGATAAATCTCTCATCCCCTGAAATTGCACCATGGAGAGGATAACCACTTGCAAACACCACCTACAGATTTACAAACACTGAATTGCATTATACTTTATGTTTGAGCAACAGATTTTGGTACCAGAGAAGATTCAGATCAAAGGACATAATATACAAATTAAGATCACAGAGAAAAAATGCATTTATACGGATACCAAATAATTCTGCCCAAATTGGCCACACAGATGACCCATTGTCACGTTCCCCGAAACTGTGACACTAAAGATAATGAAATACATATCAAGAATATTGACCATTCAATAATTATAATTGTCAAGGACAATATTATAATTATAACTATTATATTATAAATATTAAAATCAGATACTAATTAAATATTATAAGAGTAAGATAATACTAGAGTAAGAAGCGTATAATATATAATAACATTATAATTATCAAATATAAAATTATAAATCATAAACGTCATTATAATTTTAATAATATTATCGAAAAACATCATTATATTTATAAAATAGAATAAATAATATTATATGTTATTATTAAATATCTAATGGTGCCTATACTAAATCGATTAATAGCTAAAACAACGATCTAAGGATAATTGAGGGATAGGCCAGAATAATACTAAGAAGACAGCTGAATAATAAAACTAAGGATCAAGAGATAACCTGGCGAATAAAGTGAAAAGCCCAAAAATCAGTGTGTAAAAGACACGACCATTCACAGCTTGGAAGGGGTGCAATCTTTCACCAGGTCGTGAGGTATTTAAACACATATTCATGAACCTCCAGGGGAAGAGGGGAAGAAAAAGGATTATCAATCAGAGTCTTGGGAGATTTGTCTTCAGCATGGTCAAAGCATCTGTCGCCAGCCTCCAAAGATAGTTGCGAGCATTCCAAAAGTAGTTGCCATTATTTACCGAGCTGTGCCTCTGTGGATTCTGATAGTTTTAAGTGCATCACAGTTATTGAGGGAAGAAACCGGTGGAGTTTGGGAATCATATAGGAGCTGTTGTGACCTGATGTGGAGCTCAAATAAGACAAGCCTCAGATAAAGACAAGTGCTAAATAAGACAAAATCCAAGTCTGCAGATAGAGACAAGGGGACGCAGGCTTGGGGCTCCTTCATTCAGCTGCTAAAGACAAATAAAATGAAGTTGTAAACCAATGTGGCAGCAAGTCTATTTAAGGTATCACTTTTGAGTGTATTTGCTCAGAAACACCTTTAAAAGTATTAAAAATCTGAACATGATCATTATCAGACCAGCAGCCTTATCTTCGGCCATTTGTATCAGTTGTGAAATAATCATGGAACATTGCAGATTTATTATTATTGTTGTATTTCCTCTTATGGAATTACTCTATATGAGCAGAAGTTTATAATATGGAGGACAAAATAGAAAACACAGAAAGATAGTTTAGAGCCGAAATTAGATTCATTGTTAGCGTTATACTATTCTTACTCATATATATGATATGTAATGAGCATTAAAGAGGATAAAGTTGCTGTTTTGACATACATTGATATCAAACACCTCTAAGGTTTCAATCCAGAATTACTTCATTAAAGAGGACATTCATTTGAGAAGGTGAAACCCTAACCCTAATTGGCAAACAATAAGCGAAGTCTAGGGCAATTAGGACAATGGACAACAGTGGTATCAGAGCCTAATTCTGCCATCCTGTGAAAGAAAGCGCCAATACAAACTTACCATAGGAGATATCCTAGGAATAAAAACAGTCATGAAAGACTCAGCCAATCTGAATCAATTTCAACAAATTCTCTAGATTGGACAGCCTCATTCTACTATGTGAGGAGAAATTTAAGGAGCAAAGACTAGCTGCAGCCTTTGATGCAGATACGCGAAGAGAAGATATGAGGGAAAAGTCATGATTTGGGACAGCGCAAGATCGGAGAAGCAAATTAGAACTTGGGTGTTCATAGATAAGTAAAGTTACTACATATTGTGTAGATTGATAATTAATTTTGCTTAGCCAAGGAAAGCTTTAAAATTTCAGATGGGATCGGTTACTTCAACATTCTTGTTATTAACATCTAGTTGTAAATGTTCAATTGAAATATATTCTTATCAAACATTAAGAACTAGATACTTTGAATTTTCCCTCAATTGTAAATTTCTTCATTGTCATTTCTAATTGATCGTTTCTTGGAGGATTGAAGGGTCACCAAGGGAATCACATCAAGGATCTAGAATAACTGAGAGGTTGTGGATGAAGGTTGGGCAGTTTAATGGGAAAGAAAAAGCGCAAGGAACTCACCTTTCTTACCACGACCGAGAGGAACTAAGGAAGGAGGGCCTTGCCTTGGTAGCAGAAATGTATGGGAACCAAGGCACCAATGTAGTCAAAAGACCTTACAAGAGTATTGCAAAGGGAGATAGCAACAAAGACCTCTTCTAGATATGCTACACAGGAGGGGACAAGATGAGCCCACTTGGGCCAAGGGGGTACTTGCCTTTGGGGTATCCGAGGGTACTACCTTTGGGTCTATAGGAGTTGAGCCACTAGGACAATGAAGTCCTCTTCTAGATGTGCCACCCAGGAGGGGACAAGATGAGCCCACTTGGGCCAAGGGGGTACTTGCCTCTGGGGTATTTGAGGGTACTGCCTTTGGGTCTAGAGGAGTTGAGACACCAAGTGTCCTATAATGGCGGTCATTGTGACCGATAATGGCGGACATTGCGTATAGCGGTCATTGCGATTGATAATGGCGGTCATTGCGATCAATAATGGCGGTCATTGTGACCGATAATGGTGGACATTGTGTCTGATAATGGCAGTCATTGCGACCGATAATGGAGGACATTGCGTCTGATAATGGCGGTCATTGCGACTGATAATGGAGGACATTGCGTCCTATAATGGCAGTCATTGCAACCGATAATGGCGGTCATTGCAACTGATAATGGAGGTCATTGCGACTGATAACAGAGGACATTGCGTCCTATAATGGCGGTCATTGCGACTGATAATGGCGGTCATTGCGATCGATAATGGAGGTCATTGTGATCTATAATGGAAGATGTTGTGTTCTATAATGGAGAACCAATGTGTCCTATAAGGGAGAGCCAATGCATTCTATAATAGGGAAGGGACTAAGCAGACTAAAAGAGGCTAAATCATAAGAGAAAGGGAAAGAGTTGGCATGATGGATCCTAGGCTCCCCATCAAGTCATGCTTCCTATACTCTCTTATGGTTGAATCCTCCAAGGATATTATAATGTTTCCCAATCAACCTAATGACTGACCATGAGTTTACTAACATTTAATATCTACTACTTACCATTATTGGGGTGAATGATTATTATTAGCTAACTAGTATGATTATGATAAATGGTTCTAATGTGTGTGCAAGCCTTCAATTTGGACCTCAATCAGGTGCCTATACTAAATCAATAAATAGCTAAAACAACGATCTAAGGATAATTGAGGGATCGACCAGAATAATACCAAGAAGACAGCTGAATAATAAAACTAAGGATCAAGAGATAACCTGGCGAATAAAGTGAAAAGCCCAAAAATCAGTGTGTAAAAGACAACCATTCACAGCTTGGAAGGGGTGCGATCTTTCACTAGGTTGTGAGTTATTTAAACACAAATATTCATGAATCTCCCAGGGAAGAGTGGAAGAAAAAGGATTATCGATCAGAGTCTTGGGAGATTTGTCTCTAGCATGGTCAAAGCATCTATCGCCAGCCTCCAAAGATAGTCGCGAGCATTCCAAAGGTAGTCGCCATTATTTACCGATCCGTGCGTCTGTGGATTCCGATAATTTTAAGTGCATCGTAGTTATTGAGGGAAGAAACTGGTGGAGTTTGGGAATCATATAGGAGCTGTTGTGACCTGACGTGGAGCTCAAAAAAGACAAGCCTCAGATAAAGACAAGTGCTAAATAAGACAAAATCCAAGTCTGCAGATAGAGACAAGGGGATGCAGGCTTGGGACTCCTTCATTCAGCTGCTAAAGACAAATAAAATGGAGTTGTGAACCAATGTGGCAGCGAGTCTATTTAAGGTATCACATTTGAATGTATTTGCTCAGAAACACCTTTAAAAGTATTAAAAATCTGAACATGATCATTATCAGACCAGCAGCCTTATCTTTGGCCATTTGTATCAGTTGTTGTGAAATAATCATGGAACATTGCAGACTTATTTTTATTGTTGGATTTCCTCTTATGGAATTACTCTATATGAGCAGAAGTTTATAATATGGAGGACAGAATAGAAAACACAGAAAGATAGTGTAGCCGAAATTAGAGTCATTTTTAACGTTATATTTTTCTTACTCATATATATGATATACAATGAGCATTAAAGAGGATAGAGTTGCTGTTTTGACATACATTGATATCAAACACCTCTAAGGTTTCAATCCAGAATTACTTTATTAAAGAGGACATTCATTTGAGAAGGTGAAACCCTAACCCTAATTGGCAAACAATAAGTGAAGTCTAGGGCAATTAGGAATAGAATCTGTTACTCACAGGCATTCTACACATCTCAGAATAACATAAATATTGTTTGCATTTGGGCTCCAAAAGAAGATACAAATTTTTATATTCCCGCACAAACATACCCAACTCCAAAATTGAATAAGCAAAACTATAATTTGCATGGGCAAATATCAGGCAAAATGTTTACTTTGACATTTACAACATATGTTTTATTTGGGGCAAACCAAATATTCAATTTAGTCCTCTGAGTCTTGAACCCACATGATCTCTTCAAGCAAACAAATGCCTTTGGAGCTGCCACATAGTAAAATACCCTATCACAAACATGTTAGGCACCCATGCATACTTCATAACAAATGAAGATATTTTACCTAGGTCTCCAATAACATTTGAATAATATTTAAGACTCACATAAGTCTTATGTTCCCCACATAATTTTAAATGGTTGCTTGACGAACCATTACTCATATTTTTGTGAGCTCTTCTTAATTTAAAATTAAATGCCCACATGAACTCACCACTCTGCCAACCTTATCCCATGTAGCACTTGAAAGTTGAAACAAATCACCGGCTCAGAAGAACTTAGGAAGATCCGAAGATTAGGCAGAAGCAACCGAAAAAATCCTTAAATTTATAGATTTGAATCATTTTTGTGCCATGCAGACACTGAAGGGTAGAAGGTTATAATTTCCCTTATGGACAAATGCCATCACTGTGGATTGCCACATGACATGGCACCATCAATACCCATTTTAATATTATTTTCTATCCTCATCCATGAAACATCAACCTTTTCGTAGTTTTTAGGGAAGTGTTTCTGATTGCAGACTATCTGTCTGATGTTGACAAAGGGGACCTAGCGTGGGGATCTGATGCTGCGCTTTGGAACACTGTGTCAAGCTCTTCGATCATTTATGCAAATTCAAAGAGTATAGAGAATATGTCACCACTAAAAAGTAGTAGGTGCCTCTATATTGGTAGAGCAATGTCCTTGCCCAACATTTGTTTTTTAAAGCTTAAATAAGTACAAATATTATAGAGGTGTTTCCAAAGTGTTGGTTTTTGCATGAATAATGCCTGTCAAGATTATCTTGACGTGCAAGGATAATTCAAAATTGGGTTTACCCTAAATTTTAGCACACAAGGATGAGGACTGGATGTTTGGGTAGACCATCTAAAATTTCAGTGGGCTGCATGGTACATTAGTGTTTGCAACATAGCAAATGGTTGATTGACTAAACTAAAGGGATAAACAGAGTTGTTAGGATTATTTGTGTATGCTTGTATCTTTGTTTAAATGCATTAATACTTAAAGACTAAGTTGCTGGTTATGGGTTTGGAGTTCAATTATGACAGTACAACAATTATTTATTCCCCTAGTTACAAGTGTTGCCATATATATAAAAAATATATACACTATACAGAATTGAAAATCCATTGATACTTGATACTAAAAATGTGCACTACACAAAATTGAAAATACATTCGATATTTGATACTATGATACTTGATAGTGATAAAGATAATTGATACTTAAATTTTAAATATTATATCATATATGTCAAATCATTACAAAATGTGAAAATAGTAGCTACTAAATCTTTAAATACAATATAAAATTTGTATCTTGGTCTTCAACTTCAACTTCAATTTCATTTGAACCACAAGCAACAACAATGCCACTCCCATGAGCTACGTCATTTGTAAGGGCCATGCCATCATCTAAAGTGACTTTGGCAAGCTCTACAACAGATGCATCCAAGTTGGTACACTCAGGAGTTATCTCCCAATTCTTTATTGCTTCGTGCTTGTGATCAACTTCCTTATGTGATAGGAGGCACAAATCGGAATGGGTGTTGACCAAATCTTTTGCTTTTTTTGCAGCCAATTGGTTATGCCTAACTGAGTGGATAAAGAAGTATGTATTCCAATTCTGTTTGGCCAAAGAACTTGCAACTTGTTGAGATTGGAGACAAAGTCAATACAACTTAAAAATATGAAAGAATGGTAAGAATGTTAAAAAATAAAAAATGCTTACTTGTGATATAATTTTGATTGCAAAAGGCTAAAGGAAAATATAACTTTTCCCATAGAGGTACCACCATCTACAAGCAACCGTCTTGTATTTGTCTTGAAGAGCGCAAATACTATGATCTCGTGATGAGATGAACTTGCCTAACTTTGTCCTAAGTCCTAACATTATCCACCACTTCTAGATCTGAGAAGATTCTTTTGAATGTTTTCTTGTACCTTCTAGCAATTTCCTTGTCTTTGTATGGTGCCATTCTTGTTAGGCAAAAAAAGTATCTGTATGTTGTAATCTTTGGGAGATAATGCATATGCAAGGAGATGCAAGGGTGTGGTCATCTTGTTCTAGCAGTCAAGAATGGTTTTTTCAACCCTTGAGAATTTTTTTCCTTTGGGACCATTCTCCTTCTTTGCTATCATGGCCTTTATTATTTCTAACATGGAATCTACACCATCATAGATGTTTTTTAGAATATGATCTATTTGTTCCATCAAACCTGATCACACCACTGTCGAGATAAGTGAAACTCAAGACGTAGTACACATGAGCCCTTCAATCATCATCTAGTATCAATGATTTGATCTTTTGGGCTCTCTTTGAATATGATAGCCTCCACACACTCCATTGATTTCTAATGACCATGGTGCTCAACACCTCTCACACTTTTGCAAGTTGGTTTCAAAACTATTGTATGTGATGTAAGTCGAGTCACAACAAATTAATTTTGTATAAAAAATAAGTTAATAACAAATTAAAATTAAGTAAATAGGTCATAAATCAAATTTAAAAGTAATATTGAAAATCATAAATTTGTCTTCAACAACTTCAAATTGGAGAAAGTTTTAGAAATGCCTTGTGGCATGTGATGGTTTGTCACAAACATTTAAATCTCCTTACCCTTAGAGCATATTGTTTTTCTAGAGAAAGTATTAGAAATGCCATGTGACATGTGATGGTTTGTCACAAACATTTAAATCTCCTTACCCTTAGTGTAGATTGTTTTTCCTCACTCGATTTGATTGCCAATATTTTGCAATCACCAAGTTAATGTCCAAGGGGTTGAGCTTAATGGTTAAAGCATTGAGTTTTCATTGTGGAGACCCAAGTTCAAATCCCAAAAAGGGACATCTAATATGGAATTCTAAGTTGTGACTCTTGGTCTTCCATAGGTGGTTTCTAGTGTGGTTGCTTGAAAGGAGCTAGTGTATGGTATATGGTGTCCCAAAACAGTGTTTGTACGTTCCCTCAATCAAAATTCTTGTTGCTCTACAATTTTTTACATTGTTTATTATGACTTGAATAACATTTTCAACATCCACCATCTCTATGGACCCAATAAGGATTTTGGAAATGAAATTTTCATCCTTCACTTTCTCTTCCCAATCTTCTTTTAAAAAACATTGCCCTTTGGGACTTTGCAATTACATTAGCCAGCTTTGGTAATCTTTTTTTTATACTGCCAATTGTTTACAAATATTCTGCTCATATGAGTATCGACATGAGGCCAATACAAACTCTTGTGAGCACACCAATGAGACTAATATCATTTCTTTTCAAGCAACCACACTAGAAACCACCTCATGGAAGACCAAGAGTCACAACATAGAAATCCACTTATTTAGAAACCACCTCCATGCAAGAAGCCAACAATGGAAGACCAAGAGTCATAACTTAGAATTCCATATTAGATGTCCCTTTGGAATTTGAACTTGGGCCTTCACAATGAGAACTCAATGCTTTAACCAATTAAGCTCAACCTCTTGGACTGCTTTGGCAATCTTTCCATCCATTAGAAATGATGGATACTCTTGTTCCAACCCATGAATCCTTGATTGGTTTTGGTGATGTCTCTACAAATTTTTTATTTGTTTGCCAATAAGGTGGTGCACACCTTCTCATACCTAGGACATGTTTAACTAGAGGGTGTTCAACTTATTTCCATCACTAATATGGTGCTCATAAGGTTGAAAGGAAGACCATTGGTGCAAATGCAATGTGCAATGTATTCATGTGCGTTGTCTCTTGTCTCATTTTGAAATGCCTTATCCAATGGGCCTCTTTTGTAGGAAGAGAGATTTTCTTGGATAGACAACGTCTCCAACAAATGTTGTGAGGAAGCCACTATTGAAGGAGAGCTTGTAGGTGGCCTCTTTGATCCTTTCTTTGCTAAAGGATGAAATTTTAATTTTTTTCTCATTTAGAATGTCCACTTCTTATTCTTCAGTGTATTCCATAATTTCTTCTTTTGACAACCCTTTCTTGTCTGGCTCTTGACAAACTCTAATTCCATGTTCGGTCATAGCACATAAGTTAGCTTTCATTTGCCTATACGAGTTTTTATATTGGATGTCGCATTGACTACAACTCCAAAAAAAATCTCCAACTCCTATAAGTTGTTTAATCATAGTAACATATTTCCATAGAGGAGATGCTTGATCATATTTGAATTGTCTATTTGCCTTAGGGGCCACTAAATTTGAGCTAGTAGTCATTCTAAATAGATTGTTGTTATAAGAAAAATATTAAAAAAATGAAAATGTTATAAGAAAAATATTAAAAAAAAATATACAACCCTACAATATGTAAAATGTAATAAAAAAAAAACAAGCATGAAAAAAACAGCCAAAATGTTTTTAAAAAATCTTTAAAAAATTATGATTTTTTTAAAAATTTGAAAACATTCTTAATTTACTCGAAAAATTCTCACAAAATATGTTCCTTTGATCATAAACATCTTTTGTGCAAGTTAGATCTGTCCCTTAGCACTTAGCAAATTTTTTAGCACATTTGCAATCCTCAACCCTAGGAAAAAACAAGAAGCTAAAAAAATGCAAAAATGACAACTTTCAATGCTGTTGGATGTTTGTGTGGGCTTGTATTTGTTAAATGAATCATTTGCAAGTGTTTTTTGGGTGATTTTAGGTTTTCACTCACGTTTTAGGGTTGAAAATGCGTATCTTATTGTTAATAAAGGGTGGATTGGATGTTTTTTAATAAAAATGTCACTTTTGGCCAGTGGGTTCCCCTGAGCGCAACCCTGCCACCCTAGGTATTTTAAGTACATCTAACCACTGGGTACTCAAGGCAGCAGGGTCACACCCTGTTTGTCTCATCTGCAGACCAGTGCTTGCTCTTAGCTTAAAGATAATGTGCTACACTAATTGTGAAGTCCAATGAATATTTTTATTTCCCTCAAAACTTAGTGATTCATTTCATGCTTTTCCGTTTTATAATATTAATGTCTATATTATTTTGTGAGAAGCTTGTTCTCTTGATTCACATACAGAAGAGGGTCAGAGTTAATATGCTTTTAATTGTTAAAGATTTAACAGGTTAAAGGAATTGTTATCTCCAGTTTCGCTACAAGAGAGTTTATGATGGTCTTGAAAGCTGTAGAAATTACTAGAGGGTGAAATACAGACTACCTGGAAAGGGTTAGTTGGAGTTGTATGAACTAGATGTCTTTTAAGCCAAATACCAATTTGATTGGAAATAAAAGGAAAGTTCCTTCTAAAGTTCATGATGTATTCTATCCAGCCGTTTCTTTTTAGCATTTCCTCATCAGTTCTCTCCGCTTACCTGATTATTCTCAGACGGCAGGGCACACAAACGCTACCCTCCTTCAGATTTTAACCTGTTCTTCCCCTAGTTTGATGGAGACATGGAAAGACAAAAGATAGGCATGGATTGATGGCTGAAAAGGATAATTCTGATACAAAATGTTGATAAATCATGCATGTGGAGCTGACTAGCAGCTGCTTGGAAGCAATAACTATTCTTTGAGACAATAGTTATGAAGGTAGTAAGTCTATCTATGCTAATAAGATGGAGTCTTAATGGGCTTCCATCATGAGAAAGGGTCAACTGTCAAACTGAATCTCTTAACAACAATAGAAACTTGTAATTAAGTTGGTTGAGTTAGAATATTGACAGATGTAGGAAGAGATAGATGAAAGATGAGTGGGCTGTCATCGCATGTTAAGGACAAGTTAAAGTATCCTCACAATAATATAATCTCACAATTAAAGTTGAGTTAGGAATTAGCCAAAGGCTGAAGCTTGAGCACACTTGAAGCAACAATTCTTCTTGAGCTAGGATATTAAGGATGTTTGGTCCAACAAGATGTTTCTGCCAACTGATCAAGTTGAAACAAAAAGCAAACTAAGACCACACTTGGCCTTTATAATGGATTAAGCAAACAATATGGCAAACCAGATGAACAGGTGAGCCAATGTCACATATTGATCAATTGGACATTGTAAGGAAGTGCAGAAATCACTAGTACCCAAAAATCATAACCAAGCTTTGAAATCAAATGAAATATGAAACAATTCCCATCATTAATCCTATGAGGAAAGATGTCATAGTGATGCCACTGATTTAAATTCTAGGAGCATTCCGGCTTAGTAACAACATAAAGAAATAACAAGAACAAAAGAAAAAATAGAAATATACAAGAGAGAGAGGGAGACAGTGATATATCCATGGAAAACCTTTTTGGGAAAAAACCCAACCTTTAAAACATTGAACCAATGTATTGTAAGCAACAAAACAATTGCAATATGATATTAGGCTATGAGCCCTCACATGAGATCAACTGCTCTTTATTAAGGAGGAAACTATTCAAGATATGACTTTCTTTAGTAGCAGGGTACAACTGCTATTATATTCCTCAAGAGACTGATCCAAGAACAAATGAGATCCACATGTCCTCTATGCTTCTTATGATCTTCTTAACAATCAATTCAAGCCTCTAGGTGTTTGTATACACCAAGTTTCACTCACAAGGAGTATGCACAAGGTGATAATCAACCAAAAGATGATGTCTAACCTTCATTCTAAGCCTTATTTATAGGCAAGAGAACAAGAAGAATGGAAAAACTTATTAAGTTATTTAGCCACGTTTGATCAACACACCCAACCACCAATAATCAATGCACCCAAGTACATCTCCAAGTTGGGTGCGTTAGTTTGACTCTAGTGTTAAATTTAAGTGATCAGATTAACATGCACAGAAAATTAATTCAAAATGACACAGTACACAGCAGATACCCTAAGAAAACCCTCCTCTTGAGGGAGAAAAACCCAGCCGATAATATCTCTTATATTATTGATTGTTCAATATGAAAGTTACACATACAATGAGCCAAAAGAATGGCCAATTACACAGCACCACAATTGATGCAAATACAGATCTGAGATACTCAATCTGACTGTAGATATCTCAGACTTCTTGATTACAAACTGCTTCTTCTACAAACTGAGTATGAATGAAGTCACACTTGAACAGATATGAATGAGTGTGAATATCGAATGAACTGAATTGGATAATCAACAAATGAAACTCTACAAGTATATATACATGTATGTAGAAGAGACGTGTCTCTTCAAGTAGCAAGTCGGCCTTCAAAAGTAATATCACAAATTATTGTTAAGGAGTCGGCCACCAATAAAATGAAGTCCTTTCATAAATAAATCCGCCTAAGAGAATTGAGGTCGGCCTCATTCAATTTGAATCTCTCTATAAAATCGTGCCTTTAGGAGTTTATAAATTAAATAGCCTCATGTGCTATTATTTAATTTATCAAGTAAAGGATAGATCCGCTGGAAGAGACAACCGAAGCTCAATAATCATCAACAACCTCCAAGGCAACCCAAATACTCTCTCCAATCTAAGCTCCCAAGATGATGTCTCATGTGACCCCATAGTAAATTGCTTTTTACAAGACATCTAATAATTAGATGCATTTCTCCAATGTGCCTTTCACATTAAATGTATTTGCTCAATTTGCCTTCCACATTAAATCATGAGCCTCTTAAGCCATTTACTAACTGAACCATGGCCCTCGATGCATTTCTTCAATGTGCCACCCATATTAAATGCATTTTCAATGTTACAAGTAACATATAGGGAAAATATTGCACCCCCAGCATGGCACCTCATTTTGAGATGGAACAAAACTTTACGAAGTATTTGAATGTGTAAGATGCGCATCACCTTTCCCAATAGACATCTCATCATTATTAATGCGGTCCCAAAGTGGCACTTTACAATATAATTGGGCAGAGTTACATGGCTGCATTAGAGTGGAAAAGAAATAGACCAATGCCGTACAACATGCAGAGGAAAGCATCGAAGTGGATTAACACTAGATGGGGTTAGCTGAAGCCTTCTGAGTTCAACTCACAGAAAAAACAAGTAGCTTAAAGGAGGAGCTGGCTAAATAATTATGGCTATGGTGGCACCAGTTAATTTTTAATGTGAACAATTTGGATATTAATAAGTAATTATAATCATATGAAATGTCATAATTGGATTGGAACACTGTGAAGACGGGTTTGGGAATATGTAACGATACAATGGGAGGACAAGTTATAATTAGAGCGGAGAGGAGCAAGATAGAAAGGGAGAGCTGGGGGTAAATCAAGAAGTTAGCACTTAAGGTAGGAAGGATAATATTATGAGGAGAAAGACAATGCCATAGATTAAAATGAGTGAAATAGATAATGAGAGATAATTACAAGACTTGATATTGACAAGACTACTCATTAGCCTTCAAGGCTTTCAGAACTACTGTTTGTGTCTGTTAAATTGTCTTCTAAATACAAAACAGGCTAAAATTTCACTTACCAATTGTGTAACCAGCGGTGTTATATTTTGATGCAAAACGATTAATCCTTATGTTTAAAATTTCACTTACCAATTATGTTAACAGCGGTGTAATATTTTGATGCAAAACATGTATTCCTAATGGTACTAACTTATTTTTTAATTTCTTTGTCCAATGATTTCAGGAACGGTTGCGACGGTCTTTGATGGTTTGTCAAGATAGATTAGAGGCAACCAAATTCATTAATCAAAAGGAAGTTTCACACATCAAAGCATTTGAATCATGTGTAGATCAGACAATTAATGAGCAGATTCAATTATTACCTCATGTTGTTGATCGATTAAAGTTGGTACTGTCCAAGAGTGGAAACTCATAGTTTCACTTTGCTTGTAATAAGGTTGCCATGTTTAAACCAAATTTATACAATTCCCTGAAGGGGAGTTAATCACCACTTTTTGAGAGTAAGCAAGATTTCATCTCAATTTTACCCTGATATTCAACATGTATTAGTTGCCAAGTTGGTCACGAAAAGCAAGATAATGCATATGGAATAAGTGTCAATGGTGCCATACACCATACCTTAATGGCTTTCTTAGGGCAAGTGATCTGATCATTTATTCTTCAATTGAACTGGACATCGTCGGTACTGTTGGCATAAGATTTTGTTTTAATTATTTTTTTCATTTTGAAGATATATATTTTTTGGGTCCCCGACTAGTCATATCATAACACAATTCTAATTTGCCTTGTGGTAATTATAATTATTTATTTATTTTTTAAAGGGGTAAACACTTTTTGATCCAGAGCTATGAATGGATGAGGTCACAAATGGGGGGCCTCATCCCCAACATAAACACTCAACAACCTTGATGGCAAGAACAACAACACAACAACTTAACTATCACACCATGCCACTCTTGGCGATTATAATTTTTTAAATTTAACTTTTAATAGGAAAAACAATAATCTTAGCTACGAGACTTCCTTTATGCATCCAATTCTTCCTGGTTCTTCAAAATTTAGATTGTCTTTTGAATTCTATTTTGAAATTTGCATCTGAAGGTTTCACAAAAGCATTCAATGAATTGAATAATGTAATATCATGCAATGGTTAATTGGGTTTTACTTTCCTGCCAGAAATGTGCATTCTGCATTATTTCATCTCCTTTGTGCAGTCACCTGTATTGATAATAAGCTAAAATTTCTTCACAGTACAGTACTTTTTCCCGAATCGCATGCCATTAGCATTTAGTATTAAATAATGCAAGCCTTTACAGTGATAAGAGCAAGCGTTTAATTTACAGTTGGGCGTGTTATTGTGCTTGCTTACAATGATTTCAGTTGCACAATTTCTGTTTGTAAACAGGTAGATCATAAAATTTAATTTATGAGTCATTTTGTTGTGTAATTTAATTTCTGAATAGATACACTCTAAAATTGTATATTGTGAAATATATATTTTACCTTTGAAAGATTATTTGTAAAATTTATGAATAGTAGTAATCAAGATGCAAAATACAAAGGATTCTAATAATAGAGAACTATAAAGTATACGACATAAATTAAGGGTAATACATTTTTAAATATAAACAATAAGAAAAATAGACATTAGAATTAACATTATAATTTTAGAAAACGTATTTAATTAAAAATATAATTATTGTAGTACAATTGATTAATTTTTAAAATTTTAAATTATTATTATTTTTTATATTTTAAAAATTTATAAGAAAATCTAGTGCAATAAATGTGTCAAAATGATTTTATACTTTCTCTTGTTAGAGTCAAAATAATGCCATTAATCTCTTTGACCTTAATGTATTGCTTCATAGAGATAACCCATTGAGATTTTATTTCCTTCATGGAACACAAGTTTGAGAAAAGACTTTGCACCTAAAAATTTGAAAATAAAACTATTAAATTAATAGAATAATAAAAACAATAACAAGTAAAATAAGTCAAAAAATTCTTCTAAAATTTAATTTAATCATTTATCTTATCTCCCCTCCAATCTTGGGGGGAGGGGTTCATCTCACAATGATGGGTCTCAAATTTGGGACATCTCGATTTTGACTTGAAATCCCATATTTTTTAGAAAAACTAATGATTTAAGTTTTGAGGGATTCTGTCTAAAGAGTTTTAATTGAAGAGGGTTAGATAAGACTCCCTTAAATCAAACCCCCTTGGATAGAACCCTTCTAGTCTTAAAACATATCTACAATGGAGTCTCCTTCGCACTTATCCAAATGCTAGCAAAAAACCATTTTTTCTTTACCTTTAGAGGGATTAAGTAGTTATTTATGTTTTGTATGTATGTAGCTCTTATAATAAGCTTTGCAAAAAGTGTAATTTCAAATATTTTTAATTTTATTATTATATTTATATTTTATTTCTTGTGAATGTTTTTTTTGTTTTGTTTAACATACATGGAAAAATAGAAAAATGGAGATAAAAATTCTAAAAAATGTGTGCACTAGGTATTGATGTTTTTATTTCATCAAAAATAAAATAAAATAATTCCAATACATACAAATCAAGTTGTGTGTGATGACATACACCTATGTCTTGACTATAATTACTTTATCTTCAAAACTTAATTAAAAAAAGAAACTATGCAATTATGAAAAAGTATCCATGCGTTAAATATTAATATTAAAAATTTGTATTTTAAAAATTAAAAATTAATCTTTTCAATAAAAAAGTTATGCATGACGACATAAATGTCATTTTTTAAAAATGTTATAATAAGTTACTAAAAGTTACGTAAAAGAAATCATAATTTTTTAATTTAAAAAAAAAAAAAATATTTAGAATCTACACACAAATACTCACAAGTCACTAGCTCACATCATCTCCAAATTTTTAATGGTTTAGTTACTATAGGTTTCATAAAGTGAAATTTTGTAAAAAAATGTTCATATTAATGTCCAACTTGGTCAAAAAGTGACATAGTATTGTGGGCTAACTCGAGGATATTTCATCAAATGCTATCTTCATGATTTTTTCTCTTTTGGCCTTTTGGAACATTGAGAGTCCAACCACACATTGCTTACAAACATCTCTTTGAGATAAGGTAGCGACCCTATAATGTTTTGCAAATCGTGTCTCCTTTGATAGCACAAGTTCTTTGCCTTTGGTGTGTTCTCTCATCAAACTAAACTCAATTATGGTTGTAGATAAAGTTTGTAATGTTTCTTGCATCTTTAACCACATTTTTAATCAATCCAATCATTCTGATACCCTTGAACACTATAATGGCAAGCATAAGGGCTCCAAACAATGGTGACATGCCTCCTTTGAATAAGTCTTTCTACAATTACATTTTTTCTAGCAACTTGGACAACGTTCTCGATCCCAACTTTTTAAATTACTTCACCAAACAAATTGCACCAAGTCTCTAAATTCTTAACTTCATGTGAGACATTTATAGACTTCAATAATACTAGTTTGCAACTCAAAGCCACTAGATTTTCAAGCAATTATGTCTTAGCCATGTCTATCTACCAATTTGATAAAAAGTTCCAACCTTTTTAGTGATATTCTCCTTTAATGTTCTATTACTAACCATGTATTTTGTAAGGCTTCTTTTAAGAACGGGTTACTAAAATCATATAGAGTTAGGGTCTTAAACTTTTTGCTAACAATTAATGCATTTATCAGGGCATCCTAATATGGCCTACTTATTACGCTAAACAATTTAGTATTATTGTACCAAAAGTTTTTAGTTGGCCTTATTGCCTAATGGTGCATCTCTTGGCTCTAAGTAGTCATTTCAAGTGCAATTTATGTGTCTCGAACCTTGTGAGAGATGAAAAAATTAGTTGAGGGTTTTAGACAATTTAAATTCTCCTTATTTTAAGTGGAGGAATGTTGAACACATGAGCCAAGAAAATAATCTTTTGATGAATTAGGGGTGGTTGTGGAATTCTCATTGACGTAACCAATTCCCTTGTTCTCTTCCTTCAAATTATCCTTTTTACCATGGTTAAGAACTATGACATTGATTTCCTTTTTCAATTATTCTTACACTTGGCTACATAATTGAACATCTTGCCTAGAAACTCATGCAAGGTGATATTCCAATCAATTGTTACCTCCTCTCATAGTAAACACATAGCAATTTGAGGTTAATGTTGTTGGAAAGTTGGTACTTTTATAAGGTTGGTGCCTTCGTCCCCTTGGATAGGTTGATGCTTTTCTAGCCTGCCACAGATTTGTGACATGGCTTAATCGCCTCTCGTGGATCTTGTATAAATTTGGCATTTATATCAGGCGTTAATAGGTTGATCTTTTGGCACAATGGCAAGCCATTGCAACAAATGGTATTAGAGCAAGGTCATGGGTTTGAATCTCGTTGCTGCATTGGGGGGATTGTTGGAAAGTTGGTGCTTTCTGAAGGTTGGTGCCTATCCAACCGATTGTTGATTCGTGACATGGCTTAACTGCCTCCCGTGGATCTTGTATAAATTTGGCGTTTGTATCGAGCATTAATAGGTCAATCTTTTGGCACAATGGCAAATCCATTGCAACAAATGTACCCTTGATCACACCCAATGTTCCATGCTTCCATGCAAAATACTTTATGTTGATGCCTTGGATTGCACAATGTAGATTCTAGAAAATGAATTCTTTTTAACACGACAACACAATTTTTCATTTTTTAAAAATTTCAATTTGGTAAAAGAAAGTAAAAAGAATATAAAACAAAACAAATACATTTACAAGTGCTTTGTAATCATCGATAAATCCTTCAATTTGCACTCTAAATTAGTCAACAACCAATTTACCCAATTGAGATTGAAATCATTGAAGATGAAAAAAAAAACATAAAATGGAGGGTTTTATAAAGGTTTGTGATTTTTTTTGGTTACACCCCGAATTTTGATTTGCAAATTACTTTTAAATTTTACATTAAATTGTGTTTTTGACATTAGTGCATGATTATATGTCGTTCAATATTTTGATGAAATTATAATGCAATGCAATGTGTTTCGATTTGAATGATTGTTATTTTTAATCAATGATTATGATGTCATGACTAATAACAAACTATGTTATTGGCTTTCTAAGTTGAATGTAGAATCATATTTTACCCTCCCAGAGGGAGAGGGATAGTATCATCGGAGATAAGAGTATAGACATGGGTAAATAAACGTGTAAATGCCAATTTAGTCGAATACATACACTCACGTAGGATTTGTGTCGAAGTCTAAGTAAGTGTTCTAATTCTACCCTATGTTGTAAGTAAGTCAATATTTGTGTGATTTGATCATATAGATAGGTAGTAATCATTTTTGATCTTCGTTTTAGTCTTTTGCGGAAGTCCAAAGAAGACATTATTATGTCTTATTGACTTTATGATTTGCCTATTTCTATAAAAGTTTATTTGATTATTATTTTAATGAATTTTAAAAATATATAAATATACACACATATATATAAATATATAGAATACATATTACATTGGATAGTATTAATGCCAACGACTAATAGAGGGAGCCACAACTGTTATGGCAGTTTAACATGCCATTTAAAGTATGTTATGAGAGTTGATTAAAGGTAAACCATTTTAAACTCTTCATGAGGCTAAAAAGCCTCCATCTAATCTATAATCCTAGTTTTCTAAAAATGTGATTTTAATGCCTTTGAAGAAGGCATAAGGGAGGGATGTGAATATACCAACTTTGCATGCCATTAAGTGGCAGTTTTTACTATTTACAGTATGGATGTTAATGAAAGCAAAGGGGGAGGTGTCACATGTTGAAAGGTCCTTATCATTCTTATTGAGAGGAATCACAAAGGAAAGAGGGTGATTATCATCTTCATCTGTGATGGAGAGAAGATGATAGTGTTTGAGAAGAGAGTAGTGTATTTTTTCCAAAGTAGGGAAGGCAACATGATTATGAATCTACATTCTATTGCTAAGAATTTGTAGCAAAGCTTATGCTTAAGGAAGAATATGTGAATGAGAAGAAGCAATGTTCACTTTGTTAAGACTATTGTGCACATTTACATTTGTAAATGGTTAATTGAATTTTAAAGCCATGGATATTAAGAAAGCTTGACAAGAGCTTTGAAGCAGAGCTTGAGTAAAATTGGAAGTGCAGAGTAATTGACATTTATATAGGCATGATTTGGCTATTTTTGGTTTCATTCTTTTTTCTATCATTATGATAAATGAAATCTAAGCATAATTGGTGAAATATATGTTTATACATAGTATATATATATGTGCATATGAGAAAATAAGGTCGATTATATTTATCTGCCAATCTGTACTAGAAAGAAGTACTCCTTTATACTTATAATTAAATTTACTAGATTGGTGCATATATATTTATATATACATATAGATATATGGGTGTATATATATAGATATAGATTATATTGGAGTATATTTATAAATATAATTGGAAAATATTTTGATTGGTTATAATGGGCAAGGAGTAATCCTTTTTGCCAGCAAACTCATTTGTCATGCATTCTAAAGTATTTAGCATTCTCCTGCTTTCTTCGTAAGGCCGTATGTGTCCCAACTTATATACGCATTAATTCAGGTAGCTGAAGACTTTCTAAAAGAAATTGCAAGAATTAATCAATGAAAAGTTGTTACGAATAAATTTTATTTCGATGTTCCGAGTTGAAATAAGAACTTATGATGAAACGGTGTCTTTAAAGCGATATTATTGTCGAAATACTATAACTTGTAAGATGAGTTTTAAAAATTATTGTACGTAGAAAATAAGAGGTAACAACAGATGGCTTTTTGAAAACTTGTGAACAGAGTGGCTGGGCTTACGAGGAATCACCGGTATACATGCGTGTTATTTACCAGAATGTGTTTCGATGAACATAGTTTGTTTTACGATAAAAGCCGTGCAGTCTTAAATCCTTATGAAAGGATTAGACAAGCGATTTAAAGAATTTGTCGTATTTGGAAACCTTGGGGTGAAAGGTTGTTTCCAAGTCGAGTTAGAGGTGTGTGAATATATGACTACATGTCCTAAGGAAGTTTTTATTTTATTTTAAAAATTTGGCCAAGTAATGCAAAACTCTCTGCTTGCATTAGTCCGTTCACAATGTTCCAGATTGCATTATCTAGCCAGAATGGTCATATTTAGAATTTGTCT
>VDFB02057596.1:0-20192 GCA_007258455.2 Sequoia sempervirens
TGAGACCTTTCCAATGGTTCAAGCGGTTCATTAGATAGTCCAGAGAATCAAAAGTTTATGGCCTCAAAAGGTTAGGCACTTTCTAGAAGATACAATTACCGTCATTGTTTTGAAATTTGAACTTCAATTTGTAATTTTTTGGTGCCAAACCGCCTAAACTCAAATTTGAATGTTGTTTTGGCTCCAAACTAAAGATGAGCTCTATTTATGGGTGGGTTTCTAATTTTTGGGTAACTTTTTGGGGACAAGCTCGCATATTGCGAAAGGGTGATTCTGTAGCTTTCTGTAACTTGCATGTGTTGTAGAACTTGGGGATTTGAGATCCTCTGCATGTAAGAAGCTCCATTTCTGAATAATAAAATTATTCTCTTGTTTGTGGGTTATTTCTAAGTCTTGGGTTGTACCCTCATCAGAAGTGACAAATTTGGTATGTTAGATGAAGCCCTTGAGGAATTCATTTCACAAAGCCCATCCACTAAGGCTTGTTATGAGAAACCAAAAACACAAGAAGTTAACATGATTCAACCTCAACTCATCCTTTACCCACCTTCACATAAACAACAACCTAAAAACAAGCTTGAGTTTACCCTTTATCCACCTAAGACTAATGTACTGTAGCAATCGAGTCATAATACCATTGCTCATAAATACAACCCTACAAATAATCTAAAATCACAACAACCAACCCCGACACCCTTACCTTTACCTAATCCCATTTTGCTTAGTGCCCCTCATTTAAATTCACACAGTGGAAAGGAGTATAATCTTGTTGAACAACTTAAGAATACCCCTGCAAAGATATCCCTCTGGAACTTAATTTATAATTCACCAAACTATCACAATATGCTTCAAACAACCTTGCAAAAAATAGTGGTTCCTCCTAGCACAAATGCAAATGATGTGGTAGCTCTCATACAGGGAATGAATATAGTTAATGTATACATTAAAATTCACCAGTTGACATGAGCTACCCCCTTTGGTATTGCAACAAAAAAATGAGGCCTTTATGATAATTGCTCAATTTAATCGAATAGGCATAAAAAAGACCATGATTGATAATGGCTCAGCCCTTAATGTGTGCAGTGTGAAACTGTTAGATAAGTTGCGCATGGAAAAATCAATGATGCAACCTGACTCTTTATCAATTTGAGGATTCAACAACGTAGGAAGGAAACCGCTCAGTGTGATCACTTTACTTATTATAGTTAGAAAGGTCACCTTACAAACTCCTATTCATGTCATGCCTCATGAAATTTCATACAATCTTCTATTGTGAAGACCATGGATTCATGAGATGCATGTGGTGCCTTTGACTCTTCATTGTATTATGAAGTATGTCTATGACAAGGTATACCAAGTTGAAATGGACCCCGAGCCTGAAAGTTGCTTACAAGTTGAAAAAGGAAGAACAGGTCCTCTGAGCACACTAATTCCAACATCCAACATAGAACCAAGAAAACAAGCAATAAATGGAAATAGTGTCAAAATTGTTAGATGATGATTGGGTTTCTTTAGAGTTTACACCCTCATTTATGGGAGAATACATAATCACAAGAAAAGATGACAAATAAAAAAAACCAATGGTCATGTCAAATTAGAACCTAGAAGAACACTCACAAACATCTACCTCATCTACTCCTAAAGAGGATACAAGTTATACAACAAACTTTGATGAGATAGACTACCAACAACCACTGAACTTGAAAGAAATGGAAAAATATTATTGGAAAGGTTATGAACTTGTGAAACAATTCGGTTATAGTGGTAAAGGATGTGGAAAGAAAGAACAAGGCATTTAGGTTCCCATAGAGCCTAACCCATAAGAGACAAAGACCGGATTGGGATATTGTCCTTCTAAAATTACATAAGCAATGAAGAAACCATTGTTAAACATCAATACTATCATATGCAAACCAAAAATCAACCTCACTATGAAGCATCCTAAATTGCTTGACATCGATTTATCACCATCATGGGAATGATTTGAAGATGATGAAGCCTTGAAAAAAATGCTAGGAGTTTATGATGCACCATCTAATCCTCCCAAGACAAAGGCTGCATGCACTATAATAGTACCAAGCAAAAAGATGCAAAAGGTGAAAGTAATGAGAATGACATAAATACAAAACAATACAATCTTGATTTTCCAAGGTCAAATGCACTTCCTTTAGGGGATATAATTGATATACCAATGGATATAATTGATAAAGAGAAATTCAATAAGACAAGGAACTTCCTTAGTGATGAAGAACAAGAGGATATTGCAACCTTACTCCATGACATTCTAGAACTCTTTGCTTGGAAATATTCAAACATGCCAGGAATCGATCCAAAGATAATGACACACAACATTGTCCTTGTTGATAATTCCAAGCCTGTTCAACAAAAGATATGAAAGATGAATCCTAAAATAGCTTTGCTTGTTAAGGGTGAACTTGAAAAACTCCTTGATGTTGGTTTCATAAGACCTATAGATTATTTTCCATGGATCTCAAAAATTGTTGTAGTTGCAAAACCTAACAATCGTATTAGGATGTGTATGGATTTTCATGATCTAAAGCATCTCTAAAAGATGAATTTCACTGCCTAATATAGATATGATAGTGGATTCGACTATCAGACATGCTTTTTTTCCATTCATGGATGGATTTTCTAGGTATAGTCAAATTTTCATCAACCCTCAAGATCAGTACAAAACATCATTCACAACCGTTTGGGGAAAATTTTGTTGGGTTATGATTCCTTTTGGATTAAATAATGTGGGCACAACATATCACCGAGCTATGATGCTCATATTTGATGATTACATACATAAATTTTTGGAAGATTGTGTTGATGACATCCTAGCCAAATCATTAACAAGACAAGACAACATGAATATCTGAAAAATATTTGAGTGGATGCAAAAATACAACATGAGATTGAATCCAAAAAAATGTGTCTTTGGTGTAGATAGTATAAATTTTTTAGGGTTTATCATATCTCACAGAGGCATCAAGGTGGATACAAGAAGATTGATGCTATAGTCAACATGCCACCTCCTAAAAAAATTTCTTAGTTACACACATTACAAGGAAGAATTCAAGCCATTCGTCATTTCATCACATCTTTAGTTGATCAAATGTTACCATTTACACATCTCCTTAAAAAGGATGTCCACTTTGGTTGGAATAATGATTGTAAATAGGCTTTTGAGATTTTGAAGGAATACCTTGCAACTCCAGCTATTTTACAACCCGCTATGCAAAATAAACCGTTTATACTTTATATAGCTACATCAACTCATGCTCTCGCAACATTGTTGGCTCAACAAGACAAAAATGGTAAAGAGAATCTAGTCTATTACATCAATCAAACCATGATAGCATATGAAAAATGATACATAACAATAGAAAAAAAATGTTTGTCTATTGTATTTGCTACCAGTAAGTTGCGAGATTATTTATTGAATGCTGAAATACAAGTGATGACAAAATTTGACCCTCCTTAAACATATTTTCAATAAAAATAATTTATCAAGACGTCTAGCTAAGTGGGTGATATTGTTGACTGACTTTGACTTGAAGTTTGTTTCATAAAAAGCAATTAAAGGTCAAGCCTTAGGTGACCAATTGGCTAATGCTCCTTCACCTTTGGTATTACCTAGTAATGACTCTTTCCCCAATGATAATGTGTTGACAACCAAAACTAATACATGGGAGTTATACTTTGATGGATCTAAGTGTAGAACAGGCTCCAGTGCTGGTGTTATACTCATTCCGCTTGCAAGAAATCCTATTCCCTTGTTATATCAATTAAAATTCCTATGTACAAACAACACCATTGAGTATGAAGCATTGATCATGTTGGGATACATGTTGCTTTAATCTTGGGTGCAAATGAAATTAAGATCTTTGGTGATTCACAATTAGTAATCAAAAAATAAATGGGACATATCAAGAAAAGCACAAAAAGTTATCAAAATATAAGTATCTCACGATGAACTTGTTAGAAAGTTTCAAATCATTCACCACTAACAATATCCCATGAAAAGATAATCGACATGTAGATGCAATGGCAAGTGTAGCTTCTCTTATATCACCTCAAGATCCTTCGAAAGATTTCACATTTACTATTCACCCAATCATGAAACCATCCATCGACAAAAAAATTGAAGAAGTATTTGAAACAACCAAGCAAGACTCACATGAATGGTATGGTGCAATATTCAGCTATTTGAAAGATGGTATTGTTCCTGAGCCCACAAAAAAGAACACTGGACATCACTTACGAAAATTAGTAACCAAGTACATCATCCTTGCTGACATATTATATAGAATATCCTTTAATGACATGTTGCTTAGATGTATTAACGAATCTGAAATAACCATAGCACTTGAAGAGGCACATGCAGGTGCTTGTGGAGGTCATTTTGGAGGGATATCCCCAATCATTCATATGGGATATTACTGGAGACATATGGAAAAAGATTGCTTTGCGTATGTTAAGAGATGTCACAAATGTCAAGAACATAGCAATTTGATTCCTTCTCCTACTTCTGAGCTCTATTCCCAAGTTCCTATTTGGTTGTTCTCAGTTTGGGGATTGGATCTAATTGGAAAAATGTCACCACTTTCATCTATTGTACATACATTTATAATCATAGAAAAAAGTTGTTTTACAAAATGGGTAGAATCTATTCCTCTTGGATCCACAACTATTGATGTAATATGTCATTTCATATTGGAACACATTATTGCTCGCTTTGGACTTCCTTCCACGATAATTTTGGATAATGGAACACCATTCAAGAACAACGATGTGAAGAAATTCCTTGATACATTTAATATCTAACATCGCTTTGCAACACCTTACTACCCACAATTTAACAGAAAAGCTAAAGCAAATAATAAGACCCTCAAGCAAATCCTCAAAAAAATAGTAAATAAACATTACAAGGATTAGCATATGCAACTCACATATGTGTTATGGGCCTACCGTACTAGAATTAGAACATCAATTGGAACAAATCCTTATAACCTTGTATATGGTACCGAGGCAATTATGCCCTTGGAATTAGAAATCCCCACATTAGGGATTACACTTCAAGGACTTATCGATGATGACACTTACAAACAACATCGACTACACCAACCTGAGATGCTTGATGAACAACACATTAATGCTCTTGAGCACCTTATGTTAAGCAATTGCAATGTAATTATAGTGATCATGTCATCCCTCATGTATTTAGTAACGGTGACTTATTTCGGTATGAAAATCAATGAAATGTCAATACTGACCTGACCAAAAAAGGAAAATTCAGTCCTAATTGATTAGGATGCTACATAATTAATGAAAGCTATGGGTCTGTTGCATACACATTAACATAAATGGAGGAAACACCTCTCAAAGATCCTATTAATACTATGCATATTTTCTGGTATTATGTCTAATCCCCTTGAATAGTATGAATGATAGGGAATGTTGTTAAAGTTACTAGATTCCATTCTAGGAACTTTTGCATTGCTTCATTCTTGACAAACAGTCACTTGTGTGTCTCGAACACTGTTGTGGTTATTTAATTCATCTTTAAATAATTACTTTAGTTTTCATACTATTCAAGCTTATCTTGTGTGTTGTGTTATATTAGATCCTTATATCCACTTAATTTTCTTTAGTTAGACCATTGGTGCATCTAATTTAGCATAACATACTTAATCACAATGTTGCATCTACGAGAAACTATAATAAGCTTTTGTAAGATCACATAAAGCATGTTAAATCATGGAAGCATTCACTAAATAATCTAAAACAATTATTTAATTAATCCCATTACCACTTAACATTCAAATACATAAGAAAAAAGAAGAAAACATAATGTAATGATATATATATATAGATTTTGTGTACATATCATCAAATATACAATACTACTGAGGCTTGTGACTACTAGATCCCTTGGGACCTAGTGGTCACATTTGTCTGGTGGTAGTCTATTAGGAGATGATAGTGTGTGATCGTGATCCACTAAGTGTACCAAGAGAAAACTATAAATCCCATATCTGTCCAAGGGCCTCCCAATGTGCTCTTGCTATCTGATCCCTCTCTGCCTATAGCCTGGCTACCTCTACCTCTAGTCTCTCAAACTTTTTTGGGGTCCACAATGAATGTGCCTTAGGGGAATCATCGACTTGGTGGACACACCTCAAACTATCATACGCTACTCACAGTCTCACGTATGGCTTGAATGACTCTAGGTTCTGATCCACAATGGGTGGGGGCACATAGTATGAACCTGTGGCCTCCTCTTTGACTGATGGGGGCACTATCTCTGCAGCCACCTATTGATAGAGATCTCAAAAGTCTCTCACATATCCTTCAAGGTAGAAACAATAAAATATTAGTACACATCATGATATATATATATATAAAATGTAAGCACAAGCATCAAGTATAACAATAAATGACATATCATCACCTATATCCCTAACAAGCTATGTAAAATCAGCCTTGACATGTGTAAGGGGGCATGGAGGATGTGCTAGCCTCTCCATGACTATGGGTACTGGTGCCTACCACAACTATTGCTTGTGATCTAGTCATATGAATGGGAGAGGGATCTCCCCACTCATACCCTATTGGATCCTCACTTTCTACCTCATCACCCTAACTCATGGACTAATCCCTCTCCTCATCCTCCTCACATCCTCTGTCTTGGTCATCATATTCAAGATCTACATCCTCATCATACTCCTCATCTATAAAATTTGTAAATATGTTTGCAATCCTGTAGCATCTCTCCTCAGCCCTATCCTCTACCTCGTCTCCCTCATCCGGGAGTGGCATTGCATCACCTATCAGCTCCTCCATAGGAAACACAGGAGCTAGTCATGATATTGTCCACCACTCCTCATAGTTGTTTGTGTCACTAATGTCACCTGTGTCGGAGATCGAAGGAATGTCATGAACTGAGTACTCAGAGTTATTGAAGATAACATTGTCTATAGTGAATCATATAGTATCACCTGGTCTTCAAGCACTCTGCACTAATCTCCTGAAGAAGGGTTATGCCCTGGGTGCTATCTACATCTACCCAAACTATCACATGACATGATCATAGTAGAAATAATGTACTATATAATCATGTCTTCCAATAAAAAATCTATTAGTTGTAACTTCCTCATCTGTCGAGTGTGATTTGGCCACTAAGGCACGAGCTGATAAGGTCTCCAAAGGATCTCGTACTCCTCTAGTCAATGAAAACACAATCTCCAAAATTGTAAATCACCATACTGCCAGAACCATTGCAAAGGATAGCCAAAGGCTCGAGGATACCCCATGGCTGTCAGAAACAAGAAGTCGGTAGGTTTGGTACAAGTTATATGTTCAAGGCACCAAACTTGTAGAAGCATACAGTGTACCATACTATCCACCTCCTAAAAGATAAACCATCCAAGATCATAATACAGGTGCACTAGGATACAACACCCCCAGACGTATACTATCTAATGTTCTATCATCCCTTGTATCAGGTGTATCATTCCTCCCTCCAGGTGTGCTCCTTGGCTATTTGGGAAAAGTACTAATGCAACCATGAGCATTATGATCCATCTAACTAGTGCGGCCCATCAATATAATAGTATAGGAAGATTGATTCGTTCCCTCACTCTCTCCTCATGTAATGGTCTACAAAGGCAATACTACATTTTATATTTCATATCCTAGAATTATCACTCTGCTTAGAAGAATACACAATTGCTCTGAATAGGAACTTGGAGTATATGGTGAACATCCTCTAGTGTGATCATTATCTTGCTAGTCAGAAGATGGAAAGTACATGTATCGACATCCCAACACTCTACTAGTGCCATCAACATAGCATCATGGTACCTCATGGGAGGCATGAGGTACACCCAATATACTCCAATAGTCTGAAGCAACTCTGTGTCCTCCATTGAAAGAGTGGGGGCTAGATCCTAAGTAGGCTAATCTGTCTACCACCCAGATGCTAACGCAAACGAGTGGGTACCTAACAGAAAAAGAAAAAATATGTCCTATAAGTAGTCCAATCTCTTCAATTTCTACATAAATAATCATATAAGTGTACTAAATTTGTTCTAGTGTGCTTTTCTAAAGGCCCTAGACACTTTAGGACCCTTTTGGGACACTTCATGAAGAAACAAGACTGTATAGTCATAAAATTGCACCCCTTGCAATTTACATACATTCTTGCATCCACTTTAGTGTCCACTCCCTTAGAATTTGTGTAGGCTCATTTTAGCCCCTACATCAACATTTTTCCCTTCTTAGGATGCTCGAACACCCCTTTTCAGTAGCTACCCTCACGTGTCAGCTTTGCATCTGACTTTGTACCTTTCTTGTTTGTGTTGTTTTGTAGCATGATGTGTCTAGACACTAGCGTACTGCACAAATGTCTGCACGCCGTGCTAGCATCCTGTGATGTTTCAATACTCAAACAGTTGTCTTTGAGCATGTTCACCACTTTTCCTCACCTTTTTTTGGTGGTAACAACCCAAGACACCTTGTAATGGTTGGAGAAGCTTCTTTTCCCTCCTTAAAAGCAGTCTTTTCAATCCCTTTGGTCTTCTAAGTTCTTACTTCTTCTCTTTTACCTCTAACTTCTTCTAGCTTCATTCTTCCAAGTACTTCTAACTCTCTTCTACTTTTAGCTTCTTCTCCTTCCATATTGCTTGCTTGCACAACTCCCTTGTTTGTTTTACAGCAGCCTTAAGCTCTCAAGCTTTTACAACACTCTTCTGTTCTCACAACACCCTCTACAACACTCTAGGCTCTTGCAGCTCTTTTGGCTTCCCTCCTTAGCTCCTGAAGCTTTTCTTGCACCTTTGAGAATCTTTGGAATTTTCACATCCTCTATCTATTGCATCTACATATTGTGATATTGGTTCTCCTCCTTGAGCGGGGATTTATTTTATCACCTCTTTTGTGATACAGGTTCTCGAGTGGGGATTGATTTTATCACCTCTTTTTTCATACAAGTTCTCCTCCTCGAGTGGGGATTGCTTTGATCACTCATACTTGGTGGTGTTGGTTCTACTCCTAGGTGGGTTTTTCTTTCACCACCCACTTTTTCCATTTTGGAACTACTCTCTCTCTATCTTTTTAGTTGTCCATGGAAGTGGGAACACCAATACAGGGGTTTGACTAAGGAAAACCCCTATACAACCCCAACAATTTCTCTAGATATCACCCATGTAGGTTTTGAAGATATTCACAGACTAGAAGTTTCATCACTTGCATGGTTGTAATAATTTCCTTCCTTTCTTCTCCTTATCTTTATCATTTATGTTTTACTTTATTTCAATTCTATCACCTTCTATTACTTTCATGTACTCTGGAAATCCTTAGCAATCAGAGTAGAAGTAGCCACTTTGTCATTCTATCTGATAAAATCACTTTTTGGTCTGTACGAGATGCCAATGAGCCTCTGGGATGCTAGCATGTCGTGTTGTCGTCCTTTGGATGAGAACTTGTCAGTCTGTCCAGAGAATCTTTGTGACCTGCTCTTCCTAATTCTAGAACTCTCATCATTGTTCCTTGAGGTAGTTTAGGGTAGTTCACCCTGTGAGGCTCTCTAAATGAAGAGAACTCGTGAGTATAAAATCCCCCTTCTCTAAATTTTGGTGAACCTGATGTGAAGAGAAAATCTTCCAAAAAACTAGGAATTTATTTACCCCTACTTGGCGGGGTCATAACTTTTGACTCGATTCTCGGAATTCAAAACCGTTTGCACCATTGGAAAGGTCTCCTAGAAAACTAGTCCAATCCCTAAAATAAAATTACCTTTGATAGTCAAATTTTAGGAACCAACGCAAGTTCAAACCTCAAATTCTGCTTTGAAGACCTCCGAAAATGCAAATTGCTAGAACATAGAAAATACTGAAAAAATTGTAATAAATTTAATATCTTCTTTTATTAGGTCAGTATTTAATTTTGTTCAAAATCTTAATGATATTCCATTTCATGCATGTGATGGTGACCTGGCTTTACCCATGTCATTTGGTATATTTGATCCTTCTCACGAAAGTCTTCTTGTTTCATAGGATATCTTGTTGCAAGAAGATGAGATCATTGATACCTTTCTTGATGTTACTCTACCTTCTATTGATTCCAATGCACTCACCTCTAGAGATGATGCATTAGGGCATGATGGATCTCCTTCCACATTTGATCCTATTTGGATCAAGGTTGAGAATATCTCTTCAATTAATTATTCTACTAGTTGTGATGATTATGTAAATGTAATCTATGTCCATGTTGCCCCTCAGAGGCCTAGGAGACCAATAATTTATGTGACTCCAGCGAGTCCTCCTATAAGTATTTGTTCTATTGATAGTGTTCCATTTGGTAGTGACTCTCCTGATCTTTCTAAGGCTCCCTCTTACAAACTGGTAGCCCATACTTATGAGAATGGAATGAATAAACAATCAAGCCTCCTTCAAGCACCTAAACTTACAACTAAAGCACCCAGTGATTGTGATCTTGTCAAGCAACCTCAAGTTTCTCTAGTTAAGACCTCACTATGGGACTTGCTTCAGTCTGCTCTAGTTTATCAAGGTGTGGACACGGAAAAAGTAACCCTTCTACTTTCTCTTTTTTCTTCCCTCCTTATGCTTAATTGGCTTGATTTTTCCTTGATTTAATGTTGCAATGTGGCCCACACATTCACATTAGGTCTTGAATCTTTATGAATCATTAAGACTTTATGATGTCTTGTAAAAGTGTTGTAACACATTTTCACACTTTTCTAGACTCTTATTATAATTCACGTACATACCCCATTTTTATCACTTACCAAGTCTTATTTTAAAGTGTTTTAAAGTCTTGTAACAAAATTTCACACTTTTCTAGACTTGACATGAATAAATACACTTTTCTTATGCTTTATTTGGCCCCTTTATGCACTTACAAGCCTTAATTAAGTGTATTTTTAAATATAAACCTGACAAACATCATTTAAGACAACTTAATTCCCAAAAACCATTCACATGCCTCTCTTGGCACAAAAATCAAAATAAATTCAAATTACTAGTAGGTTTTTATTTCTTAAGACCTAAGGTCGACCTATGATGTTTTTTTGGGAAATTAAGACATAATTTGTATAAATATATGATTTTCTATTCATTTTAACCCCCCATAAACATAATTCACTCAATAAATCATTCATGCATTCATCATAGCATTTCTAGCATCCTTAATCACTCAATCAAGCATTCCAACATTTTGGAGCAACACATCTTCAGACTTCAACATCAAGGATTTGGTAAGTTTATGACATTGCATGTTATTTTTTCATCATTCTCTCTTTATTTTATTCCATTTTTAAGGGTTTGATTACCAAACTAGGGTTTGACCAAGGAAAACCCCTATACTCTAACCCTTCACACTTTTCCCCTCTTTGCATGTGTGTTTTGCATCTGTCTTGTATGTAAATTTTTCAAAGAGATAGGTGTTAAAAGTGTCATCAAATTTTTGAAGATCATTCAAAGTCAACAAAACCCTATTTGAAGCTTACATAATACTTTCTCATTAGATTTTCTAGATTTGGATCTGACAACCTGTCAGGCAGAAAAGTGCAGACCAGGACCCACAAAGTTGACCCTTGACTTTTCAAAAATTCGTAGGTGGACTAATTCACCATTTGTGGTGAATGAGTCCCACTGCTAGGCTCGAAAAAGTGTTTTATGAAGTTTTCTATTCTTGACATCTTGAAACCTATTTCAATAGTTTTCACCAAAAACAGGACTAATTCACCATATATGGTGAATGAGTCCCAGTGGGCTTCAACATTAATCTCCATAGCATTCCATAACTTCCTCACATCATATTTTTGCTTCTAGGTGCACCTCATTCAGTTTCATTAAGTTTTGTCATTGTTTGTTTATGTTTTTAGTTCATTTTGCATATCATAGTGTGTTTTCAAACACTTCATATTTCTTAGTTTTTCATTCATAATCAATAGCTTTTATTCACTTTCTTCATTTATATCATCTCATCTAGGCATATTTATCCATATTGCATTAGTCTTGAGTGTGAACATAGTGGTTTGTACCCTATTCCTTTCCTTTTAGGTGAAAGATCCTAGAAGTGAAAGAGACCATTATGGTACCAAAACCTATGTTTACATTTTGGTGAACCCATTCTTAGAAAATTTTTACTTCTTATTTCAAGTGCATTTGCATCCTAGGGTTAGCTTGCATCAACATTGCAATAGGTTTTGTATTTTTTTGCATCCTAGGATTTTCAAAATTGCATTAGTGAAAAGATCATATAGATTTCATTTTTGCATTTCCAATCATTTAAAAAACACTAAAATTATGCATTTGCATCAAACAATCTGAAAAGTATAAAATTCATCTTTTTTCTTTTTTAATTTCAAAAAAAATCATCCCTTGACTCATTTGCCACCTTGGGAAAATTAGTCCAGTTGCATATTGTGCACTATAATCTCTGTCATTTTTTGAGCATTTTCTACATTATGTTTTTTGTTACTGCATCTTTGTTACAATTTCTAGAATTTCTATTATTAGCATTTTATTGCTCCTATTTTTCATTAGATTTCCATTGACCTTGCCTTTTGTAGCCTTTATATCAGTGTTTGGTTCCCTATTGATAATACTTTAGTGAGAAGAAGTTCCCAACTCATGGCCTCCCATGATAGCACATTCATTATGGACCTTGGGTTATCTAGAGCTACTACTCCTGTTATTGATAATAGTGCATTAGGCACATACAACACCTTTAGTAACTCCTTACATTCAAGTAGGCATGTTGACACAAACTGATTCTATACCACATGACAAAATAGTTAGCATTCATGAGGACATAACACATCTCCAACATCAAGTAAGTCTTGAAAACATTTCAACCACTACCATTCACACTATAGAAAGAATCCATTACATGCTTGAAAGTGATGAAGGTCTAGAAATTGTGAAATAAATTGTTGAGATATATCAAAAACATGTCCCTTCCACCTCTAGTGCATCTCAACCAACAAACACTAAGGTTATCCAAGGAGGAATTCACATTCCTCCCCCTTCAACTGTAGCATCTATACCTATCTACACCACTGCCCAAGTTGCAACAGTCATGCAATTTGTTAGTAATGTGACTCCTTTGGTATTCCTACTAGTACTCCTAGTTCCTTTGTGGCATTGAATGTTCTATCCTCTACCACCTTCCCACCTATCAATGTTCCCTTCACTTGTACTACTACTACATACACTCCATCCCCACTCTCTCTTCTATGTCCTACCACCTATCCTGATCCTCTCATCACACAACTCTTCCACACTATTTCTTCTATGCAACAACAAATATCCACCATAAACCAAAGTCAAAATGCACCACCCACCTATTATGTCTGTAGCAGCCCATTATCTTTACAAATATTAATCTAACACTAATGCCACAAGGAATTGAGATACCTAGATTTGAGAAGTACTGAGGGAAGGGTGATCCTACTAAGCATGTCAATGCTTATACCACCTTATGTAGTGATTTTATCCTTCTTGATAAATTGTTAGCTAAATTGTTTCCTAGGAGTTTAAAGGACACTACCTTGGAATGGTTTTCCTCTTTACTAAACAATTCCATTCATTCATTTAATGAACTAGTTGATGCATTCATAAATCATTTCCAAGTGCACATTACTCCCAAAAAGACATTGGTTAATTTAATGAGATATAAAAAAAATGTGGATGAAAAGGTAATCGATTTCATCTCACGCTATCAGTCACTTTATGCCCAAATCGATGTCAAGGTTCATGATCCACATCTCCAAAAGATGTTCATTGAAAATTTACAAAGTCAAATTCAAGATAAATTGACCATGATGAAATTTCTCTCTTTCGTGCATCTATGTACAACCCTTTGTGACTATCACAATTCGGTTAGTAGTCATGATGCCAAGTTGACTTCTAGCCAAGCTAAGAAATCTAAACATGTCAACTTAAACAATTCACAACCCTTTAGAAAACAAAACAAAGGCTTCTTACAATTCCATCCTCCTCCTTAGTAACCCATTCCACCTATTAATAACCAAGTTGCTAGTGTTAAAACAATGGTGCCCTTTAATTATGGGGATCCAAAGAGACAGTTTACACATTTTCTTGATACCCATCATAACATGATGAATCAACTTTTACAACAACAAATGATCACTTTTCCTATTGTTAAATCACTTGATCCTACTAAACCCTTACCCCCAACATTTAAAACAAATTATTATTGTCATTTTCATCGCCAAAATGGACATGACATAGAACGGTGTAAGCATCTTAAACACCTAGTGCAAGACCTCATTGATTTTTGTCATCTATCCATTGTGGAAAGGCAATAAGTCTATTGCCCCTCCCAACCAAAATTTGCAAATTCTTACCATCCCAATGCCTAAACACAATATTTCATTTATCAAAGCTAGTGAACTGTCAAACAATTATGTGATGAATGTTGATACAATTGATGAACATCATGATCTTACTCCCTATGTTACCCATGCTAATCCTATCAATGAAATGGTGGGTATGGTAGATGTTATCCCTCGTAAGGGATAAAATAAGAAATATCTTTTTATTAAGTTTTCTTCTCAAGACATACTAAAAAATATTCTTGATAGTCCTCTTTACATAGTCGGTCGCATCTATGATAAGCCCACTAATGGGATATTAATCGATCCCACCTATGGTGAGAACGTGATCACGAAAGAGTTTTTGGTATTACATGATTTTTATCAAGACAATTATGACAAACCAACAACATGGATCAAGACACATAATGGGTTTGCATGCCCTATGATAGGATCAATCTTCCTACCATTACAAATAGGACCTATAACATTTGATGTAACATTCCCTATCATTCCACAGTCGGATCAGTTTCGTCTGTGGCTAGTCTATCCATGGCTTGACTCAATGAAAGTTGTCCCTTTAGTCATTCACAAATGTTTGAAGTTCCACTCAACATTGACATATTTACTATCCACCATAGTGGCTTTAACCCATTTTCCTATAAAGGAAAATTTTCCTTGGAATCCTTTTGGCCCAAGTTGATGGAACCCATAACACCTTGCAAAGACTTCTTTTTGATTTCCTATCAAAAATTTAAAGCCAAATGAATAATAGAATTGTTTCTTAACAATATGTCCCTGTCCACTTCTGAAACTCCCATCCTAGATGAGACAATGCTTAACCCTAAACCTAACCCTAAAAATCAAGATCAACCAACCATAAACACTTCACCTTCATCATCCAAACACCCAAGAGATAATGAAACCAACCCCGTCATACCCCCTCGCATAAAAAAAGTTTATGAAGGAAAAGAGAAAGTGATTGACCCACCTTCTATGGTTCCTTTTGTTCCTCCCCTTAGGGAACAAAAGGAGCCTATGGTGGATCAACCTTCTCTTACACCCACACAACTTCAAAATAGAATAAAAAGAAACTGAGGTGCTAGGGAGCGTAGGCATCAATGTCGTCTCCTTTCTCGTCAATTACATTAAGAAGAAAACAAAGAAAATCATAATCCCCACTTGCCAAAAGCGATGCATCTTGACCCACCACAAAGTAATCCAACACAACAATCATAGAAATAGATACATTCTCCTTCAAGTATAATCATTCATCCTCATGTTGTGATTAACCTAAATGACGACGAGGAAACAACAAATATCAATGAAGAAATACATAATGAAATAAACACATTGTTTTCCTCGTCTATGAGCTTAATCGAGATATCTCCTATATTGAGTGATGAGTCTAGAACTTCACCTAGTTCGGCTCTTTCTCTTGCCCTTCTCGCCAGTTTTCCACCTTCCGAACATGATTAGGAGGTAGATGACTTGTTTGATGGCTGACTTGCATTCACCTTACTAGCCTTTTACATTTTTCTTTTCTTTTTGATGTGATTGCATGTGTGTAAAGTGATCTCTTGTGATGTGTTTTTTGATATTCTCTCTCTCTCTCTTTGTGCCATTCCTCTATATGTCGTACATTGCTTTTGATTTTTTCTTTTCACTTTTGTTTTTTGTTTTCCTTTTGGGGATGACACAAAGCGTTGAGACACCTTATGTCTCTTCCATTATGGCCCAAAAGGTCTTTTTCTTTTCGCTTTTGTTTTGTGTTTTCCTTTTGGGGATGATGCAAAGCATTGAGACTCCCTATGTCTCTTCTATGTTGATCGAAAAGGTCTTTCTCTTTTCACTTTTGTTTTGTGTTTTCCTTTTGGGGATGTAGAGGCATTGAGACTAAAATGTCTCCTTCATGTTGACCCACAAGGCTTTCTTGTTCATTTCACCTTTTGCTTTTCTTTTTTCCTTTTTTTTGTGTTTTCCTTTTGGGGATGATGCAAAGCGTTGAGACATCCTATGTATCCTCCATGTTGACCCAAATTTGATTCTTTTTCTTTTGTTTTCACTCTATTTGTGTCATTCTTTTAGTTCTATGTATTTGGGGAATGATGATAGTTTTGAGCTCTTTAAACAACATTGCAGCAATGAACATACTAACCCCAAATCCATAGATCCCTTATGTGTTTGGTGTTTTCATTTTGGGAGCAACCCATTCCTTTCTTTTCCTCTTCAGCATGATTCTAATTATTTAGAAACATATGACTTACATAGGGCTTTCCAATTTGGATCTCATGTCTTCTTTCTTTTGCATTTTTCATTTGCTAATTTAAAGTAATTTCTCACAAATGGTGTTTAGAAATTTCTTTAAAGTGAGAGAACGCTACATTGGCATTATTCATTTTACATTTTTCTTTTTCTTGGTTCTTAGTGAAGCCTTCTTACTTCATACAATGTGTTTGCCACTTTATGGATGACATTGGGTATAATTTCCTTCATAAGTGTGATCTATCTTAGCATATTATATTCCTCTTAGTGGCTTAATGTGACACATTGCATCCCCTAAGTTGCAAATATTCTATTCTTTGATCGGTCCTCTCTTGGAGACATTAAACACAATGTTCCCTAAGTTATAGACCTCGTATAAACTAATAAATACTCCTTTGAACATTCTTTGCATGTTACATTCTGCATTTATATGGGAACCTTGCATAACACAACTTGCATTCTTGTGGTGCCATCACATTTGTTCATGAGTTCTAAGCATACGAAGCTTTGCTTGTCTCATGAAGCTTTAAACTACATTTTCCTTTGGCAGCTTATTAAAATTCTCGGAGGTATAGGGTATGTGGGATCATCATGGAAAAATAGGTTCTTAAAGTGGCAAAAATTCAGAAACATATATACCAAATGGAGAATCTCATATAAATTGAATGTAGTTTCCTAAGCACCACTAGGTTTATTTTAAATAAAATCTATTTGGTGAAAATTTGAAATTTCAATCTTGATTATTACTTAAATTTGGGGGAAATAAAGAAGTAGGTGTATGTAAAGACCACCCTAACCACAATAAAATGATAATATTTTTTTTTTTATAAGATTTTAGATATAAGTAGGGGACTCGTAATACCGATGTGATTCATATTTACATGTAATTTTTCCAAGTAAATAATTAATTATGATTTTTTATTACAACTTAAAAAAGAAATATAAAATCTCCTTATGTCCCAAAGCCTTAACTTGGTCAAGAAACTTCATAAGGGAGATTCAATATATATATTTTTAATCCTATGAGTATGAAAAGCATAGAGATGTCATGGCACATGTTTCAAATTCAAAAATTGGATGCTCGTTTAGAAATATAGATGTTTTTCAATCCCTAGTCTAATATCAATCAAGACTTTGAGTAGAATTCAAATAGAAATATGATAATAATTCTTTTAATCTAATTCAAAGTAAAATTATAATTTATATTGCGGAAGTTATGAGAATCTCCTTTAAAGCCCTTTTCATTTCATCAATTTTGGGTAAAAAAATTAGAGTAGGCCACATACCCTCTAGGATATCTATCATATTGCCACTTTTTTGTGTCACTTGGGGATTTTACCCTATAACTTTTGGTATGGTTGGTGGGAAGCCCATTCTAAGACACAACTTTCCCCATAGCCACCTATGTGTTTTTGAGTGTATACCAACTGTGAGTGTATTTTTCTCATCTTTTGGGCTTTCTCACCCAGCGGACAGTCATGAGTTTCGTCACCCTAGAGTGAGTATGCATTTTCTTTCTAGAGAAAAAACCTAGATCTAATCCACAATGGGTTAGACAAATGATCAAATCTTGATCCAATTCTTTCTTTCATCTTTCCCTCTTCTCGCTTTCACTTTCATGTGTGTTCTTTGTGCTTATTTTTAGTTTTCCATGGGATCTTCATCCTGGGAGCTTGATCATCCCTCTTGATCATTGATTGTCTCATCTTGTTAAGCATTAATTCATTGGAACCCCTCTTGAGATGCATGGATCTACTTTAGTGTGAGTTTGAAGCAAGTTCATCCTCTCACTAAAAGTGGGGACTAAATTGGACACAGAAAAACCATGCCATTTACTTTTTTCTTGTTTCCTCATGTGCTTAATTGGCTGATTCTTCCCTTGGTTAATGTTGCAATGTATTTTACATTCACATTAGGTCTTGAACCTTTATGAATTATTAAGACTTTATGATGTCTTATAAAGTATTGTGAAGTGTTGTAACACATTTTCACACTTTTCTAGACTCTTCTTATCATAATTCACCTAAATATACCCTTTTTATTACTTAACAAGTCTTATTTTAAAGTGTTGTAAAAAGTATTGTAACAAACTTTCATGCTTTCCTAGGCTTGTCATCAACAAATACACCATTCATATGCTTTATTTGGCCCCTTTATGCACTTACATGCCTTAATTAAGTGTACTTTTAGAAATATTAACGACAAACATCATTTGGAACAACTTGTTCCGACACCCCATTCTGCCATTAGAAGGGTAGATAGTCCCTCTTGGCACAAAAATTAAAATAAATTTAAATTACTAGCGGGTTTTTATTTCTTAAGACCAAAGGTCGGCCTTTGATGTTGTATTTTTGAGAAATTAGGACATAATTGTGTATAAATATATGATTTTCTATTCATTTTAACTCCCCAATCAACGTAATTCACTCAAGCAATCATTCATCCATTCATCATAAAATTTGTAGCATCCTTAATCACTCAATCAAGCATTCAAGCATCTTGGAGCAACACATCTTCAGACTTCAACATCAAGGGTTTGGTGAGTTTGTGACATTGCATGTTATTTGTTCATTATTCTCTCTTTATTTCATTCCATTTTTAAGGGTTTGATTACCAAACCGGGGTTTGACCAAGGCAAACCCCTATACTCTAACCCTTAACACTTTTCCCCTCTTTGCATGTGTGTTTTGGAGGTCTTATATGCATATTTTTCAAAGAGATAGGTGTTAAAAGTTTCATCAAATTTTTGAAGATCATTCAAAGTCAACAAAACCCTATTTGAAGCTTGGAGAACACTTTCCCGACAGATTTTCCAGATTCAGACCCGACAACCTGTTAGGCAAAAAAGTGTAGACCAGGACACACAAAGTTGACCCTTGACTTTTCAAAAATCTGCAGGTGGACTAATTCGCCATCTATGGTGAATTAGTCCCCCTGTCAGGTTGGAAATGGTGTTTTTTGAATTTTTCTATTCCCAGAATCCTGAAACCTATTTTGATAGTTTTCACCAGAATTAGGACTAATTCACCATCTGTGGCGAATGAGTCCTAGTGGGCTTCAGGATTAATCTTTGTAGTATTATAGAACCTCCTCACATTAGCTTTCAGCCTCCAGGTGCACCTCATTCAGTTTCATTAAGTTTTGTCATTGTTTGTTTACGTTTTTAGTTTATTTTGCATATCACAGTGTGTTTTAAAACACTTCATGTTTCTTAGTTTTGCATTCATAATCAATAGATTTTGTTCATTTTCTGCATTTAGATCATCTCATCTAGGCATATTTCATCCGCATTGCATTAGTCTTGAGTGTGAACATAGCAGTTTGTACCCTATTCCTTTCCTTTTAGGTGAAAGATCCTAGAAGTGAAAGAGACCATTAGGGTACCAAAACCTGTGTTTACACAAGGTATGCTTCAAGAATCCCTACAAAATATCCTCTTTCCTTCTTCTACTAGGCCATAGATGTTGATACATGGATAGCTCATATTTGTGTAGATTCGCCAAATATTACGTTCTATCCACAAGAACTCCTACCTCTGGAAGCACAGAAGCAAGAA